>SNQJ01S0011801.1:117748-144089 GCA_010110895.2 Picea sitchensis
TTTTTTAAAATTTATTTAAAGGCAAATAATGGATTTTTCAAAATATCAAATGACACCCATTAGTATTCTGCATAGCACGCATCATGTGCTATGCACATACCATACATAGCATAGGATGCCATCATTGGCGCGACATATTATCGTTGTCATATGTGCATATGGCATTGGCATTGGCATTGGCATCATGGCATATTACCGTTGTAATTTCTACCCGTTGGTGAATAGTGGGACAGGCTGGTCAGATGTGAACCGTTAACTACACGACGCAAAATGAAATTCTGAGTTACCGCAAAGATTTCGTAATGAACGGTAACTGCACGACGGGAAAATGAAATTATGAGTTTACCGCAAAGATTTCGTTCACCTTTTACGTGATCGCCGATCATCTAGCTTCTCAGAGATTTGTTTCCCGTCTGTAATTTTTTTTTAAAGAGTGTGAACAACAAGCCGCCAATGGCTTCCACAGACCTGTGAAAAAAATTTTCCCGGACTCGAAAACAAATCATCAAAGAGAATAGAAAATTTGAATCTCTTGTTTTCATCAACCACCCGGGTTGTGTGTAATTTGCGACAACCGGATTCGTCTGTATTTCAAGTAGCCATTATAAAAGGGCATATTTTCACCCAGTTTGAATAAAACTATGAAATATTTGGAGAAATAAATCGGTGAGGAAAACGATGAAGCAATATAAAAGTTCCTGTAGTTAGCAGTCAAGGATATTTGTTTTATCAAAATTCAATGAAAACAGAATTCTGAAGGCATACTTAGTCACTTAGCATACCACTATCACACAACTATAAATATAAAAACATTTTTAGTTATAAAGGTATAAATGGCCTATTAACCACCCTGCATTTTCCAGTGTAATCTCTACCTATTTATATATAGTAGGATATATTTAATTGATATTCAAGTTATATTGTTAGAACAAGATTTTCTTCACCCTATGCAAGATTGCATAGAACGCCTTAGTCCATTACCCCATGCAGGCTTACTTTCCCTAATTGATAAATCTAGAGACAAAAATAAATATTTTTCTTCTTGTATGTTGGTTGCTCCATTATAGCCCGCGTACATTGGGATTTGTGCCATAAAATCAAAGTTTAGTGTCGGGTTTCCATGTCACGATAGAAGATCTCTGATCTTTGAACTTCCATATACTATCTCTGATCTTTGAACTTCCATATACTATAAACGTTCTGACTCAGCCCTTCAGCTGCATTTTGAAGGATATAAAGAAGCCAATTTTGAGCTATGGAAAAGAAGAGAGAATTCAACTTTGAGAGCAAATTTACTCTGGAGAAATTATTACTTCATTATTGAGTATGCATCCCTTTGTCCTTTAAGTCTGAACACAGTGTTCATCCCCCAAGCTCTTCCCTTATTGATGGAGAACCTCTTTGTCTCCTTTATATGAGCTTGACTTCGGTGGAGGCCCAATTGGAAGGAACTCGGTTTCTTGGTTCTGAACCGTGCCGACATGGAAGTCTGTAACAGTTTCACTCCTGCTGATCATTTATTAATAGAAATACTCCTTTCCTGTCCAATCGATATATTGCAAATATATGAATTGTTATCCATGGGGATGTTTGTTTTGTATATTAATGGATATGCTATCTAATGTGCCAACCTTTTATATTATCACTATGTACTTGCTCTGCTTGTTTGTTGAGAACTTGTTGCAGGTATAAAGCTTTGGGTCGAAGTTCTCAACGGTGGGAAGCATCAAACGTTTGGACGAGGTAGGCCTCTCTCTTACCTTGCATGCACATTGGTTTATATATCATATGTTGGAATTGAGTTCATTTTTGTAGTCATACCTGTCTGAACACAGTGTTCATCCCCGAAGCTCTTCCCTTATTAATGGAGAACCTCTTTGTCTCCTTTATATGAGCTTGACTTCGGTGGAGGCCCAATTGGAAGGAACTCGGTTTCTTGGTTCTGAACTATGCCGACATGGAAGTCTGTAACAATTTCACTCCTACTGATCATTTATTAATAGAAATACTCCTTTCCTGTCCAATCGATATCTTGCAAATATATGAATTGTTATCCATGGGCATGTTTGTTTTGTATATTAATGGATATGCTATCTAATGTGCCAACCTTTTATATTATCACTATGTACTTGTTCTGCTTGTTTGTTGAGAACTTGTTGCAGGTATAAAGCTTTGGGTCGAAGTGCTCAACGGTGGGAAGCATCAAACGTTTGGATGAGGTAGGTCTCTCTCTTACCTTGCATGCACATTTGTTTATACATCATATGTTGTAATTGAGTTCATTTTTGTAGTCATACCTGTCTGTTGTGGTTCACCCTAGCCATAGAAAGATTTTCCTCGTAACAGAATTGGCGACTCCACTGGGGAGAATCTTCTTTCTTAGGGTTTGAAATATTTTTCTCCTTAGATTGCTCTCGTTTCTATTGTGGTTCTTGTCGTGTCATTGCTTGACAACTCCTATTCACTCTGGGTCTAAGTTTTCAGCCTTTCTCCCTTGCCTAGCCTTGTTTCAAAGCATATGCGCTCCTTTTTGCTTGACAGTTGCATACATATGTGGGTTGTCTCACTGCAAGCTGCGTATATATGCACTGTTTTCCCAAACAGACACGTACACTCGTTTCCTTACCTTTTTTTATTGGTCTGGTATTTGTTGGGTGGGATTTGATGCTTGCTGAGCCTTCTTAGGTATCTATAGTGCCTGTTGAGTGCATGCGGGATGACATGAAACCCTCTTTTTGTTGAATTTTTGGGCAAAGTTTTTCTCTTCATCTTTTCATTTTTATTGTCCTTGTACATTGGGCTACGTGTTTCATTGCTTGATATCATGCTTGAGTTATCTTTTTTTTATACACAGTAGGTCTATATATCAAGTCACTTTTTCAGTGCATGCATTTTCAATTTTTGATATATTGAAAATACAAAACAAAAATAGGCATTTTTCATTGCTCGACATTTTTGTCTTTGAATCTCTATCATTAGCTAAGTGCATATAGTGAAAGATTGCATTTTGACTTCTGAATCACAGATTTGAATTTGAAAATTGCATTGTTTTTAAGAGCATATCATTCATCAAAAGTTAAAGTTAAGATTTTGCATTACTTTCATATTTATTTTTCTTGCAGAGTCATGACACCATTGGTTTCATCACCACATAACTTTTTGAGTAATCACGGCCATAAAATCAACTCTATAATTTAAAATTTATTAGTAACGATTTTATTTTCTAGGGTGCATGAACTAGCCTAGTATTTAGTTCCTTGGAATAGAATTTTGTGAGTAAACTTCTCTAAGACAATTAAATCAACATATGTGTATGAGTCAGGGAGTAGAGAAATCCATTGTATAATTGGTAAGATCAGAAGCCTCAGCTCACACCATAGTTAATCACGAGGTCGCGTGAAGATAGTTGAAGGGATATCCCCCGGATACTCGTCTAGCGTCAGAGATATTTTTGTGGATTTATTCATATTTAGGGATCTTGCTAGTTCTCATACCTCTATGAGAGGCGGTGCTTTCAAGGTTTCAAGATTTATTACCCTACCCATATGGTGATCTAGACTTACGACTGCTCACATGTGCATTGATTATACAGTGGTCATTGCTTGACTTAGGTATCTCATAGGTTACTTGTAGGGGTTATTCTACAGGTACCCTGGGTCAGATAAGGGTCAGACAACACACAACCTTTATGGAGGATTACCTCTCCGGGGGGATCTGACTGACTAGTTGTTAAGCCCACGAGGGCCCTTATAATTGATTTTGTTACCTCCGATCTTTAGCAGGGAGTCTCAGGTCCCTCTTGGACGAGACATACCTTCTTTAGGGAGGGAGGCCACTCAACCACTTTAGCCCATTTGTATGCATTTTTTCCATTTGAATTTTGGTGTGCTCTTTGCTTACTAGTTCGCCTTAGGATATATTCTTTATTTGTAGAGTCTTAATTCATCGTGGAGTCGGACCAACCGCCCCACTAGTCCTGTCACTGGTTACAGTTACCAATGGATTTCATGTCCTTGCCTTCTAAAAGGCGTAGAGTCATTATACATGGTACACACACATCCATTATTTAGACTTGTGATTCTACAAGGATGAGTATTGAACCTAGTCTTCAGAATTCTAGGATCCCTTAGACTCCCATAACTACTATAATTAATGGCACCCCTTCAACTCCTGCAACCTCTATGGTCTTGGTTTTGGAGGTACCTGTCATTACAATGGCCCAACCTATAGTTAATTCTCATTCTACCGCCTCAAACCCCTTTGAGTCTCTTGGCCACTCACTAGGATACAATGTTCAGTCCATCCCTATGGCTTCTATTCCATTTTATTATGGTATGCCTAACTTCACCTCACAATTTCCGAACTCCATCCCAGCTGTTGGCCCTAATGTTAGCATTGGGCTTGGGGGAAATACACCTCCTTAAACTCCTTTTTCATTTGGTGGATCTCAAATCCCTCAAATGACTCCTAATATGGAAGTTATGTATGCTTTTAACCATGGTTCCAATCCTCGTACTTCTATGTGGAATAGTCAACTTGGCAGACAAGCTTTGGCTCAAGTTTCGTCCTACAATCCTACCTCCTCGGCAAATATTCCGACCAATACATTTGGAATGAAAAAACTGCCTCTATCCTTCGGTTTCCAACCTGAGGGAGGTCAGTTCACACTTTGGGAAACCCCCAACCTGGATCTAATCCAGCTGGGGGAAATTTCTATAATCCTCAATAGAACATTCCAGCTGGAATGATGCCCAACCAACCTTATATGAATCAGCCGGGAGGAGGGCCTTATAATGCTAGAAAGGGCCATGGTGTTTACCAAAACCATGGATGGCCTTCAAATCCACAAGTGCAATCTTTTGTGGGAGGTTGGGGCCAGATGTCACAACCCTGTCTCCCTTTTTTGGCCACGCTTAATTTGTCAGATTTGTCTAAGTTAATGAATGACCTTGTGATTCACGTTCCCACATGGCCCCCGGTCCCCACCAAACTTCCTTCTAACATCCCAAAGTTCAAGGGTAAGAATGGAGAGGATCTCGGTGATCACGTCACTACTTTTCACCTTTGGTGCTCATCAAACTACCTTAATAATGATTCTATTCATTTGAGATTATTTCAATGCACCCTCATTGGAGTTGCTGCAAAATGGTATATTGAGCTACCCAAAGGGGCATATGGGACTTTTAGTCAGTTGGTAATGGTCTTTCTTAACCACTTCTAGTTGCCTATTCATTACAATGCTCGCTTAGAATTATTGTCAACTTTACGCCAGGATACCGCTACTCATATCTCGGACCATATCCAGGAGTGGTGTAGACGGAAGAGGTTGATTAAGACCCCTATAACCCCGACCTTTCTTTTATAATGGTTTATTAAGTATTTATACGCTCCTATCTCAAAGGATGTTGCTACTTCTTAGGTGACGACTGATGAGTAAGCGATCTTTAGGGCACAACAATTAGATTTAATTTATGCTCAGTCTAGGATGTTATACCGCCTTCTTCCTAATGCACCACAATCTACTTACGACCCTAGGAAAAATCTCAAACCTCATTCCGACGACATCGTAGGATCCGCCAATGTAAAGTCTACATAATCAATGACAAACCAGTTGAAAGAGTTGTGTTTAAGCCAATTTGCAAGAGGGCCAGCTTCGTTTGTGTCTTCCAACCCCACTCAGTTGGTGGATGTACACTCCATGCAATCATCAACCAACCCGAATCGTGACCAGCAACTAGGAGGGAATAAGAATAAAGGATGCAATAACTATAAGGGTGGAAAAAATGGTAATAAACCCAAGGGAAATAATAATAATGAGAAGACAAGTAGTAATGCTGGAGAGGGAAAACGAGAAACATGTAAGGTGAATTTTCCCTGTAAACTTTGCAATGAAGATCACCTTACACATTTATTCCCCAAACTTCCAGAAGCTGCGAGGTTATTAGCTTAATCGCTCGTTGTGCTCATGAATTCAATCCCACATAATCAACACTTAACCTTGAGCTCCTCAAATTCCTAAAATGTGGTTGGTGGAGGTCAAAACCAGCAGCCGCAAGATGGCGACAATCTATGTATCAATATGGTCGATGCAAAAATCAATGTAGCCACTCGATCTCGAGACAATAGTTCTAAACAAACTATTCCTTGTCTAGAATCTCCTCCTCTTCCTCTGGAGTTGAATTTACAGATTGAGAAACCAGAGCCACTACCTTGTATCCTGAAAGGAGTACTCAAGCACTCTATGCATAATCTCAATGCTAGAGCCACTCAGAACTACTCCATTTTTTAGGACCTGGCTCAAACCTCTTCTGTAATGTTGTCTTTGGAGGTACTCTAGATGTGTCCTTCACATAGGAATGCCTTACTCTCTGCTCTACGAGCTCTAGAACCTAGTGGCTCAAAGGTTATCAAGTTTTATGTCACATATGTTAAGCCTCGCTTGCCTTACCATGTGGCCTTACAAATCCATGTGGATAATTCAAAGTATACCATCAAACATGCGGTTGTTGATGAAGGCACTGCTATGTGTGTGATGTCCCTAGCCTATTGCAAATCTCTCGGTTCTCTGACCCTTTCCAATTCATTGAACATGTTGACCACTTTCGACGGTCATTCCTTCCACCCTCATGGTATTCTCCCTTCCTTGCCAGTCCAGTTAGGTGGGAATACGGTAGAGGTGAAAGTGAAGGTAGTTGATGTGCCTCTTGATTATAACTTGTTACTGGGTCGCAATTGGAATTATGCTATGAGCATTGTCGTGTTGTCTCTCTTTCGTACTCTTTTCTTTCCTCATGAAGGGAATATTGTGATGACCGATCAATTATCCTTTGCATGCTCTAGTCCTAATGCATCTCTTGGACAGTCGATCTCGATGTTCGACAATTCTCAACCGACAACTGAGAATATCGGTGTCAGAATGTATCCTTCCCTTTTGGGTACTTTTGACTTCTCAACACCAAACCATCAGGTTTATGCCATGTCCATTAGGCTCGTCTCTACTGGGAGGTCCATTCCTTTCCGCACATATTATTTTAATGATCTATGGACCCTACCTTCCCCGACTTCATCTTGTGAAGGTCAGTCGTATGTTGGGATTCCCACACCACTATTGACAGCAGATATTGCATATCAGGTTGTTCTTGACTCTTCTGTCAATCTTGATTCTCTTCCTTCGTGGACGGACGAGGAGGATCCTATGTTCAAGATCGTATGGGCCACCTCATTGTCTTGTTCACATGATTTCCTTGATGGGACTTTGGCTTCAGACGAATCCATCATCAAAGCCATGACTAGTTTCGACAAACCATGGGATGATCTACATCACCTCTCTTAGTTTCTCCCAGATCTTGAAAGAATCGAACAACACAACTTTCTATCTACTTTGAGTGAGATAGTCAATCACGCCGTAGTTCCACTTGATATGCACAAAATTTATGCCGAAGGAAATATGGAGAGAATTTATCCTACCATCAAGATCGACATCTCTCGTACCCCTGGTAAGGTTGAAAATGTAAATAGCCATGCCATGGATGATTTTAAGGGATAAATTTTTCTCATGGGATAGTTTTCCAAGGTTTTTCCCAAAAGCATATTCACTATTCTAAAAATAATTTGCCCAAATTCTACAAAATAAAATTATTTTACCTTAAAAATTGCCAAAATTTTATACAAACTATATAAAATCCTTATAAATTTGAATACTTTTATAAAAATATTGCCAAACATTTATAGTTGGCATATGAACAATTAGTAAGATACGCCAAGGTTTCTACATTTTAAAATAAATTTCCATCCTTAAAATCATCCGTGATTAGTGCAAATAGTTCGCCAAAAGAAATTATGATCTACACTGAGCTCTTCAAGGAATTACGAGACGTATTTTCTTGGTCCTATGAAGAGATGCCAGGTATCAACCCTCGTATTGTAAAACATGAAATTAAAATGTATCTGGATGCTAAACTTGTTCGACAATGTATTAGAGTTGTCAAGCCTCGAAAGGTCCTTGCTATTAAGGCAGAGGTGGAGAAGCTACTGAAAGTTGGCTTCATCTACCTACTTCCTTTAATCAAATGGGTATCCAACCCTACTCCTGTAGATAAGAAGCAAGGAACTATCTGCGTATGTATGGATTTTCGTGACCTCGACAAGGCTTGTCCTAAAGATAACTTTCCCACACCTTTCATCGATCAAATTCTCGATGAGTGTGCGAGAAGCGAAGTATTTTACCTTATGTACATATTTTCAGGATATAATCAAATTCATATTAAACCCAAGGATCAATACAAGACGGAATTTATTTGTCCTTGGGGTACTTTTGCATACCAGAATATGCTTTTCGACCTTAAAAACGTCAGAGCAACCTTTCAGTGTGCCATGAATTTTTCCTTTCACAATCTTAAACACATATTTGAAGCTTGCGTTGATGATATTGTTTCTCACTCTTGCAAGAGAGTGGATCACGTTACTCACGTTCGTCTTGTTCTCGAAAGATGTCATTATTACAAAATCCGGTTAAAACCTCTCAAGTGCATCTTTTGCGTTAAGTCTGGTCATCTTTTAGGTTTTCTATTTTCTGAGATTGGGATCATGGTAGATCCACTTAAGGTTGAGGCCATATTTCGGTTTCCTCCCACGCGCACGATTAGACAACTTCAGGGTCTACAGAGGAAAGGTAACTTTCTTCGTAGGTTTATAGTGAACTATGCGACTATCACTAAAGGTTTCATGCGTCTGCTGAAGAAGGACACCCCTTTTATTTGGGATGAGAAAGCTGAGGAGTCCTTATATGCTTTGAAGAAAGATTTGGTGTTGGCGCCTCTACTAAAGCCTCTTGACTACAGTAGATATTACTTGCTTTATATTGCCACATCCGAGGACATGATTCGTATGGTTCTGGTTCAGGAGGATGATGAACTCCATGAGCACTTCATTGACTCTCTTAGTCGAACTTTTCTTGGTCATGAACTTAACTATACTCACATTGAAAAGCGAGATTTGGTTGTCGTTCACGCAGTCCAAATTTATGCCATTATATATTACTCTGTAAGACTATGGTGTTTGCTGATGTCAATCCATTTCAATACGTCCTTAACCAACGTATCATAGGGGGAAAATAGAATAAATGGATTGTCATTTTATAGGATTTTGATCTCAATTTCTCTTTCCCAAAATCAAAGAAATACGTGGTATTTGCGGAGTTAATATCCGATTTCCCATGATTAGACGAGGGCGTTATCCATGTTGATTCATTTGTGGATGAACACATATTTCTTGTCTCTTCGTCTAACCCATGGTATGGAGACATTGTTCTCTATCTACAGACTTTGAAGTTCCCTCAAAACCTCTCATGATATGATCGATGACGTATAAGATACCAAGATAAGAAATATACTATCGTCGGTGACACATTGTATCGCCGAGGAATAGACGATATCTTGCATCGTTGTTTAACTCATGGAGAATTTGATACTTTACTAAACAATTTCCACAGTGGGGCTTGTGGTGGTTATCTATCCAGGCTTGCGACAGCCCCAAAAAAATTGCGAGCCGGTTATTTCTGGCCTACTATCTTTAAGGATTGTATTGAATCATTTAAGAAGTGTCACCCCTGCTAGGTGTTCACTCGGAAAATGATCTCGCATCCATCCCCCCTTCATCCAGTCATTATCGTTGGTCCCTTCACCAAGTGGGGGGTAGATTTCGTTCATTACAACCCAACTTCGGCTTGGGGGCATCGACACATTATCGTGGTCGTTGACTACTTTACTAAGTAGGTTGAGTCTATGCCTACAGTTAACTCCGATGGGAAGAATGCAACCTTCTTCGTATTCAATCAAATTATTGCTCGATTCGGTATCTCGAGTGAGATTGTCACTGACCATGGCAGTCGCTTTCAGAAAGAGATGATGGATGAACTAACAGCTAAGCTAGGGTTTAAACATGGTCATTCTTCTCCTTATTATCCCTAGGAAAATGGGCAAGTAGAGGTTGTCAACAAGTCTCTCAAGACCATTTTGTAAACAATTGTCAGTGAGAGTAAATCTGACTAACACATCATGCTATACCCTGCACTCTGCGCATACCGAACCTCGGTCAAGACTTCCACTGGATTTTCCCCTTTTCAGTTAGTACATGGTGTGGAGTCGATATTACCCACTGAATGTGAAATCCCTTCTCTTAAGTTGGCCGTTGCGATCCTATCTGACACTTTTGATCTTGAGCGATGCCTTGTATACCTAGAGATTCTTGATGAGAAACGTAGAGATGCCTTTACGGCTATCGAGCCAAACAAACAACATGTCAAGGTCCAGTACGATAAGTCTGTCTGTCCTCGATTGTACGTTGAGGGTGACTTGGTCCTCTTGTATGATCAAGCCAAAGAACTATTGGGGGCAGGAAAGTTTAAACCCATGTGGCATAGTCCTTACATCGTGTGATGTGTTCTAGAAAAAGGGGCCTATGAGTTAGAAGATTATGAAGGGAATAATTTGGTCGAGCCCAGAAATGGACTCTACTTGAAAACATACTACGCTTGAGCCCTAGGCTTGAGAAAAACTCTTTGTATACTAATGTAATTTAGTGTATATATCTCTTTTCTTTTTCATCTTCGGGTTGCTTATCGAGTTTTCACTTGCTTGAAAGATGTCAACAGATTTGTCAACCTACTTAGGATTCAGAAATGAGGGCAGTCATCACACACAGAACTTGGATTCCGCCGCTTGGGTGGTTTATTGACCCGAGGGTCTACTGGTGTCCTTAGGAGGCATATACCTAGGGCCATCCATGAATAATGTGGCTGAATATAGAGTTGTTATAGAAATTTTACGCGATTCTATATCACATGGAATTCACTCACTAGGAGTTCACCTAGATTCCCAATTAGTAGTATGTCAGTTGAATGGTCATTACCACATGCATGATCCTACTTTACTCTGACGATTCCTACTGGTACGTCTTTTAGAACGACAATTTGATTTTATTACATATTATCATATTCCTAGGAGTTCTAATCATGTATCCGATGCTTATGCTAATTTTATTTTAGATTGGCATTTGTCACATAATTAAAAGAAAAAAAAACCATCTAACCAATGTACACATTGTAAAATATAAGTAAATTCCAAGATCTTTTTTATATATTTAAAAATATATATGGTGTTTATAGTACAAAATGGGGCTAACACCCTCAATATACATATACAACCAGTATCATAATATCCCACGACATCTATGCCTGTGGCGCAGGATGTGTATCATGGTAGAAAACCACGGTGTTTGCAAGATGTCGAAAGAGTTGTACCCATGCCCTGGTCGTTGCATGGATTCAGGGAGATTGTTTTCCTAAACCATGGGTATCTTGTCAGTCAAACGCAATAGTTTTCCCTGCATGTTTTGTAGCACCCTCTCATCCTCTCCTCTCGCCACTTCATCTCCCCGGTTCCTCTATCAATGTCAAGGGAAACCCTTTGGTTGTCATGGACCCACGTCTGTGACACAAACATATCTAATCAATACTTAAGAACCATCCAAAAATATTTTTGTCCTAATTATACAAAAATACAAAAAAATGAAATATGTAAAAAACGTTTTGGCATACCTATGTCACCATAAGAGGCCCCTGGTGGAAGTGGCATGTTTGGATCTCCTCTAAAGTTGATCCCCTCATAATGATATTCATCTAGAGAGATGATCTGTCGCCACCACTAGTAGAAAAAATCCTCATTGTAGGGTGTAGGAACCCTACCTCCTCCCTGCCACCTCATCACCTCGGTCCACCATGCCATGGTTGGATCGTGAGGTCCTCTCGAGAGAATCTCAACTCTAGGTCCCAAACCTGGAACATGCTCGAAAACAAAACTGCACAATATGGAGGAAAACCCCAAATTCCTTTTACCACCCTTATTGCACGCCATCAACTGGCTCTTCATATTGTCCAGTAGTGAGGTACACCAGTCGTACACTGTGGGTCTCATACACTGCAATGCATAGAACATGAGTGACCTCGATGCCTGGTGCAATGAAGTCGAACGTGTGATCCTGGTCAAAACGAGGACAATGATTTTCATACTGAGGTTGTTTATTGCCCGTATAGGGAGTTGACTCCCTACCTTAGGAGTCCCATCTACATAATGGGCGTCGATATATTCTTCTATCTTCATCCCACTACCTTCTCCTTGCGACTTGAGGTTCACAACCTCCCCCCAACGAGATAGACCAGTCATAAATTATATGTCCTCAACATCAATTCTCAATGTTTACCCATCGAGAATGGAGCTCTCACTATTAGGGTCCCAGTAACCCACCAACATGTCCAACAACCTCACCCGGGATCTCATCCTTTTGAGTGCCCAAAAATTATACAAACCACATCATTTTAAGGCCATTTGGGCCCCCAGATCTCGATCTACAGTGGCATAAACCTCCTCATGTTTCCGTTCTCACCATTCAAGCACCATCCTGTCAAAGACAAACACAATTTTGAGTTAGAACCCTTCATTTTGGCCATTTGTGCACCTGTGTGAGGCTTCCTTTTCCCACAGTCGCATGTAGGGCTCAATATACGTAGCATGTGGTTCACACTAGCGTGTATACCTCGTCATATATGCGACCTAAACAAATCCAGCCCGCGTACACCAATATCTATGATTTGCGCTTTAAATAACTAAAAATTTAAAACCTAATTCAAAAATTCAATGCATTAAAATTGAAGAGGAAGAGATCAATAATTACCTGATCCAGACAGCTCATGATTTCGTTGCCGGATGCTCCCCCAATTGTCATTTGAATATTGGAGGAAATTTGTTCCAATTTGCACTAGTTGGGTAAAGAATCAAAATGGTATAGTAATTTTTTATTTTATTACTATTTAGAAATCATTTTTACCCACTTTATATAGTTTAAACCATTTTTTCACCTAATGGACTAATACAAAAGTGGATCTAGTTGGTTTTTGCATTTTTAATCTGAGATTCCTATAGATTTTAGTACTTTGTCAATCCTTCGTCACCTTAGGCAGGTATATTTATTACCTAGCATATAGGGTAGGTATCCATTCCATTATGCATTTTTGCATTATCCTATAACTATCTCTTTTTATGCTCTAGGTACAAACCCATTTGTTACGACACAAAACCTTCCATCTGCTATAAAGTCGTGTCATTATTAGGTGGTAGAGACTTACCAAACATGGGTGCCCTAGTTAGATCGCTTGCTGCATTGGGTGCCCATGCAGATATTTTTTCATCAGGACCGGGAATCCCTCACAACTCGTACTTCACTTTATGTTGAGTCTCATTTCTCATTCATACACATGCAACCTTTTACCCCGTGGACTCCCAAATGAGTTTAATTTAATCTCTTTTCCATCTCATCTTTAAAAATCGAAAATATTTCCAAGTGATTTGTCCCCTTTACACTCGTTAAATTGGATTTGAAATATCATGAGTCTTAGTTAAGCTCTTTTCCGACCCGTTATCAAAAATAGAAAAGATCATCGAGTGAACTTGTCATTTTCACACTCATAAATTGGATTTGAAAAGATGTCTACTTGGCACAAGTTTATCTCTTTTTCACACCAAGTAGACTAAAAGACATTAAAAAGGACATTTTCTGGTGTTAAGTTGTGATTGCATCTCATGCCCCTGCTTGGAGTATTGAGCCTATAGTCGGTTCTCACTTTACGTTATAAACCGTTTTCCTCAGCAGTTTTTCATCCTCAGCCAAGCAGAGCCTTATTTTTATCCTTCACAATTTGACACCCTATACCTAGGAGGGAACATCCCCCGAGTGTCCATCTCTCGCATGCACTTCCTTGCATTGAGCATAGTTACGTTAAACTACTGGAACTAGTTTTTCTTACTTGCGACACTCGTTTCCTCCTGTGTATCATAGCATTAGTTTGTTATGAAAAGACAAAACAATGCAGGTGGGAAGGGAATATTATATTATATCGACAGTAGTCATGTCACCTTTGAACAAAGCACAAATTTATCTGAGTCCTTTCATCATAATGTTGGGTTTAGCATGGCCTTATGAAGCTGAGCTCGTTATAGATTCTTCTCTATCGACTGGTTACTCTTCCAGTCCCTACATATAACTTCATTGATGCCTCCTGCATATCATGATTTTATCATTTGGTCTATGCTGCCAGAGTCCACCATATGTCTCATGCTCTTGTTCAAAGGAAATCTATCAACCTACGTCGACCACTCCTCAGAAATATTGACTTCGCATGTTGGCCATACCCTTAGTTTGTCTCAGAATCATATGATTCTTTAGTCCTATCATGCACCGTGGCCCTAGATTCATCATTTGTAGGTAACCTTGAACCCAATAGTCGACATTTCATCATTGGTCACTGACTGGGTGGTTTCCCTTGTGCTCGATGGAAAGACATCTATTCAGACATTGGGATTTGTGCAGTGTCTTGGATTCCATTAGCTTTATTGGTGGTTTCCTTGCCTTTGTCAATAATTTTCATCATTGGTTGTTATTCAGAGGGTGTTTTTCATGTACACTTGCACTTGGCACATGCGAAATACACATAAAGTAGTTGGTTCGTGAACTTGTTCTTCATGCGACTTACACCAAATCATGAAGCTCCTGCTTTGAACATTGTGCTGACCGATGAGAGATTCCTTAATACTCTCCTTTCAGCGGTTCTCTTTCCATCGACATAAACCCATTATCTGGAAGTGAGACTTAGATTCTTATGAATACCTTGAGGCTTGCAGTCATTAATGGCAGGCTCTCTCGCCATCGACAGTTGGGAATACATCAATGTCTCTTGATTGATGGATTCTTCATTTCTTCGACACCGACTCCTCTATTCACACTTGTAAGAATGTACTCGGTGCCTTGATACGTACTTTCATTATTGGTATGTTATCTCGCGTTTGTTAACAGTATACATCAATGACCAATAATCAGATGATGTCTCATTGTGTTCGACCTCAACTTCTTTATTCACATGATGTAGACTTTCACCTTTGGTGGATTTTGTAGAAGATTTGAAGACATCACTATGTGGTCGCAACCTTCCTGAGTTGTTGCTTCCTTTTCATTGGACCAATACCTACACGACTTCAGTGATCATGGAAGATCATATTGTACTCCATTGTATATAGATATCTTCAGATTGGTTTTGAGACTACTAGACCTTGTTCGTGATTATGACAACCATTGACATGTAACCGCATTTGTATTTGCCTATTTTATGGCCATAGACACTTTTTTGGTATATTTTTCACATGGATTTGCAGTGTATTTTTGGCAGCCATGTATGCAAAGTCAGTGAAGAATGTAATGAGAAATTGAATTCATCCAACTGGTTCTCTACCACTCCACTTATGGGTTATTTATAATTTATTTCATCCATCGCACATACTCCTCTGACCTCACACATTATGGGGCATCTGCTAGAGAAATATTTGCCTCACCCTATGTAATCTTGCAAAGAGGGCCTTACTCCATTCCCCCATGTAGACTTACTTTCCCTGATTGATAAATACATAGACAAAAATAAATATTTTTCCACATGCACGCACCTTGAAATCTATACAACATGTGTATACACTGGTTGCTCCACTACAACCCATGTACATTAGGATTTGTGCCATAAAATCAAAATTTAGTGTCGGGTTTCCATGTCATGACAGGAGATGTCTAATCCTTGGCCTTCCATATGCTGGAAACATTCTGAATCATCCCTTCAGTTGCATTTTGAAGGCTATAGAGAAGTCAATTTTGAGTGTAAAATAACAGAGAATTCAACTTTGAGAGAAAAGTTACTCGAGAGAAATTATTACTTTAGTATTGAGTCTACATCCCTTTGTCCTTTAATTCTAAACATAGTGTTTAGCTCCCAAGCTCTTCCCTTCTTAATGGAGAACCTCTTTGTCTCCTTTATATGAGCTTGCCTTTGGTGGAGGCCCAGTTGGAAGGAACTCAGTTTCTTGGTTACGAACCGTGTCGACATGGAAGTCTATAACAATTTCACTTCTGTTGATATCTTATTAATAGAAATAATCCTTTCCCATCCAATCGATATCTTGCAAATATATGAATTGTTATCCATGGGAATGTTTGTTTTGTATATTAATGGATTATGCTATCTAATGTGATAACCTTTTATATTATCACTATGTACTTGCTCTTCTTGTTTGTTGAGAACTTGTTGCACATATAAAGCTTTGGGTTGAAGTGATCAACGGTGGACATCATCAAACATTTTGACAAGGTAGGCATCTCTCTTACCTTGCTTGCAACTTGGTTTATATAGCATATGTTGGAATTGAGTTGATTTCTGCAGTCATACCTGTTTGTTGTGGTTCACCCTAGCCATAGAGAGATTTTCCTTGTAACATATATACTTAGAAAAGACAACAATACTCCATTAAAAATAATGACCTGCGTAGGTTAAAGTTGCCTTCAATGCATAAATAGGTAATGAACAGATTAATCAAGAAAAACTTAAGAAGGAAATCTCTTGAAATGCTAGATTGGAATTTAAATCTTACATTTACGACTATTCCAATTGCATGGAAGGAAAAACACAACAAGAACAATTAACATTAACTCTTTTATAAATTTCAAGACCTTAACTCTTTTATAAATTTGGTTGCATAATTAACATTAGGCAAATCTTGGCTTATTGTAATAAGAAAATATTTATTGTAATAAACTTTTGGAAAATGAATATCTAAGAAGTGCTACAAGCTATCGAATTACATGGACAAAATAGTCATTGAGGGGTGACCCAATGATGGCATGCACTAGCATGTTCTACACACAATCAAGAGTAAGGGAGTGCCTCTTTTCACATTACCATTAGTTTGTTTGCTAATTTTTCCCAATCTTGAAAGAAAGTTCTTACATAATCACAATCAATGTCTGCAACAAAATTTAATTTCTTTAGAGAGACTTTGGTCAATGCCATTGAGGTGCGTGCATGGATTCCTGATCATAACTGTCAAAATTCTCAACAGAGAGACTTTGGTCAATGTCCATGATTGAAAAAATGACCATATCAATCTCATTATCTTTATTTTCTCCTACCATATGTTCAGATCCCTTACCATCCAGGATTAGGATCTCATCGTTCAGGTCATCGTTGGAATCTTCAATATTTTTATTTTCGGCAGTAGAGGCATGAACAAAGAAATCAATTATAATGTCATCAATATCCATTAATTCATCTAAGCATACTCAACATCTGTCGTCATATGTTGACTCCACTCTTTTTGAAAGAATTTCATCTAGCAACTCAGTTTGGTTGAAATTAAAGATTGAAACACACATGTCCACAATCTCATTCTTAGCATTTTTCGACCCATATTCATCTTCTTCTGTATATTTCTTCACATCCTCCTCCAACATAAGAAGCTTCATAATTTTGGTGATTATTGTTATTGTTGTTTGGATGAATTGGATAATCTACAACCACAGTAGTAGATAGATAAAAAACTTTTTCATTTGTATTACTCAATTTTCCATTAGAACTACAAGACAACATGCAGGCTAAGGAATTAATATTACCATTTTGACAGTCGATGTTGTAGTGTCTGGGTTGGATTTCAATTTGATCACAACATTGCATTTCTATTGAATATCTTCGTCGTCTTTCTTCTTCTTCACGAGATTGACCTTGAAACTGAGTTTGTAGATATATTGGTGGAGGTGGAACCTTGGAATTCTCACAGTAATTTCTTCTTCTACTCGAGAAAGTGGGAAACACAGAGGGATCATAAAATGAATGCTCATAATCATCGACTTGTTTTATCAATACGTTCCTCATAGGTATCCCCACCTCATCCCCACTCTCAATTACATCGTTTTGTTGCAAAGATGATATCCCAAATTCATCCACTGACTCAAATGACCTGTAACTTCTTTGTGTTAAAATAATACTAATAGAAAGGTAGCTGGCATGGACGTCCTTCATGTCTTGATGCAATAGATGTTGATCATAATTTTCATTAGACACGAAAAAGGAAGTCGAAAAAAATGACTCAAAACTAGAACTAGAAGAAGACGATAAAATATTATGTTGTTGCACAGGTAATTGTTGAACATCCAAAGGCCATTGAGGTTGAGATACATATAATTTATTTTAGTTGTTTCTACCACTAGCTAAATGTGAAATACGTATGGTACACATTGTCTTCTTTGTTTGTGGTTGTACCATCATTAATTATTCATCATGTTCTTGATCCTAACCAAGAGCAGTATAGCGGGTAGCAGCCAACTCCTTGTTTTTCTTAATTTTCTTCTTGTTACTTCTACACTTTTGATCATCGTCACATGCAACCATTGATCTCTTGCTGGAAACACCATATAAGACCTACCAAATAGGGTGAATGTTCAGTTGCAAGTATTGCACTCATATTGTCGCTGCAATATTTTGGAAATGGATGTGTTATCAATGTATTTGAAGTTGCAGCTATGATTAAGATTTCCCGATGGGAAAATAAGCTTATAATTTCTACAATGTGTCTTAATATCTTCCTATATGATTTTATCAAGCTGAAAGAAAGTGCAATTATTTGGAAGAATTCTGTAAGATTCTATAATATCCCTTAGCTGTTTTCTTCTGTTGGTGGTCATGAATGATAGATATTTCATTTTCTCTTACCTCATTAGTAGCAACACTGGGTAGCTCCATCACTCTTTCTTTCACAACTTTGATCAGTCATCAAGGGTGATTGATTGATTGATGTAATACTGAAGTACATTAAATTGCCCAACATTGTTCATCTCGTTATTGTCTTTTTCTTTGTATCTTTGTTCTCCCTTTATCTCATGCCAAAACCAAGCCTTCCAAATTCTTTCTTAATATACAACACTGAAAAGCAAGACAGAATCCAAAAAATCTATAGTAAGTAAATATTTAAAAATGAAAAGATAAATATTCAGCAATGAAAAGAAAAACAGACTCCAAAAAAGCTATAGTAAGTAAACATTTAAAAATGAAAAGATAAATATGGTAAAATTAGGATTGGGCACCAAAACAACATCCCAAAGATTCCATACTGGGATTTGAAGCTTCACTTGGGAGTGTTAACTTGCTTTTCATGTACGGATCCTTCTTCCCACATTAACAAATTCCATTAAATTCCCACTTTCTTTTTAAAACTCCCCATGGGAGCGGAGCTCGTGACAAGTTAACGACTGACCGAAACAGTCAATGGGGGAGTGGAGCTAAGTCAAGTCAGAGATCAGTTACCTGTCGAAGCAGTGACCCAAGGAGATGAGTTGAGGTAATCAGTGGTTAACGACTTGCGAAAAAAGTTAAGTTGATGGGTTAGTCGAGGTCAAGATGTCGTCGTGTCTACTTTTTTGGGTAGCATTTACTAGTTTTATGTGCATGGTTAAAAATTATATTGGTCACTTACTAAACTTAATTTCTTAGAAAAACTCAAACATGACTTAGGTATAATATGAAAGAGTCAATTAAACTGTGTGTATTTAATTAGCTTGCAGCATGTCCAATGATCCATGCAAAAATATGTCTATTAAAAACCTTTTGAATTTCCTTTTAATCTTTATTTTACCCAATACCTCCTCCTCAAATATGTCACTTTTAAAATTTAAATTCTTAACATTGAGCGAGTTCTTTATCACTACATTTTTGACATTTTTACAAATTTATATATATAAATTAGAATCTAGAATTTTCTAGTTCTCTCATCGACATACTCATTTATAAGAATTTCTAAAAAATTGACATTTAAAAAAAAAAAATGATTAATAAATTTAATTGTAATTATATATCTTAAATAATTCTTATAGAATATATATTGTAAACTTTTATATAATCTTTGAAAGATCTTCAAATTTGTCATATATATAATAGAATAGAATAGGTAGTTATTATTTAAGTAATGATTGTTTTTTTTTTTATTAAGGAGTCGGCACTTTAAGCTTAGATACTTGTGCTCACTCTTTGTTATTTAAGGGACGGGCCGGGCTTGTTTGTCATCATCAATGGAATTCAATTCGAAAATTGATCAATAGGGTCCATCAAGCTAAATCTAAATATTTTTATTTTAATATATTTTAAGATAATTATTTTTAATTTTTTACTAATTTTAAGATAATTATGTAAAAAATTAAAAATAATTATCATGTTTAGACAAGGTCTGATATTTGTGTGAAAGTAAAAATAAAAATTTAAAAGTTTGAATGTTTAGACAAGTTCTAATATTTGTATGAAAACATGTTATATAAAAATTAAAATATAGAAATTAAAATATGTGAAGATTTATAACTTTTAAATTTAAATTTAAATTATGTGAAAATTGAATTTGGGGGAGGTTAATAACCAATCCTCCCAACTACTCATGTTAAATTCAATTGGTCACCTCCTTATAATATTTTAATTTTTCTGTTTTTCTCTAACTCTTTATTGCACTAGAATTGTTTCTTAAATTTAGATGTAATAATATGTTTAATATTATTGTGATTTTAGAGTATGATCCCCCACAGGTGGTTTTGTCGAAAGTTTGAAGGAATTTCGGGAAGCTTCTTGTCGTCCATGTTGTTTAACCCATTCTTATACATTAGATACCTAGTCATAGCCATTCTCACAATGGAAAAAGGATCACTTATGTGAGGAGGATAGGATAGGATAGAGTGTATTTCATTTAATTTTGAAATTATAAGTTATAATTTTTTTTTGGATCTAGTGTATCTTTCTCCACAACTTTTTAAAGATACTACATCCCCAAACTTCTCATCCATAAAAAGTAACATGAGTAACAAGAGTCTCAAAGAGGAGTTTTTTCTTATCCCATATATAAAATTTCATTGATTTATAATTTTTTTCAAGCCCATAATAAGTTTTTTACCCTCCATTTATCATATTTTCAATGGTATAGTTCTAGTTGAGCTTGTGATGAATATGGATTCCCACATATTTGTATGAAGACACTTCCTTCAAGTTGTTTTTGTCATATACACAACTATGGTAGGTGATCATTTTGGATTTAATTAACACAACTTTCATTTTGTCAATATTAACAGTCATACCCATATTGGAGAATAAATCCTTAAGGATTATTAGATGCTTGCTAATATCATGGGGACTCCTTGCCATACGAACAATATCATCATCATTAAGAAGAAGAATGATGAATGATGACTATACACTAGGATTTCGTAAAGGTGGGAATATATTGGATTCAATTGGCACGGCTTAGGAGTGCCTCCATAGTATAAAGGTTAAGAAATCCAAAGCCATGATTCTTAAGTTAGACCTTAATAAAGCCTACAACTTTATAAATTGGGACTTATTGTGCTTGATCCTTATCCAATCAGGATTTAGCTTTCTTTTTACAAATTTGATCTTAAGTTGTGTGGCTAATGCTAATTTCGCGGTTTTGATTAATGGGGAGACATCTCATATGTTTAAAAGTGGAAGAGGATTGTGCCAGGGTTGCCCATTATCGCCCTTGTTATTTATACTTGTCATGAAAGGTCTTATTTTACTGCTAAAAAAATGAAAGGGCAAAGGGAAGCTTTCGGGGTTAAGGTATCAAGGTTAGTGAAGATTCTGCATTTTCTTTTTGTGGATGATTTGTTAATTATGTCAAGAGCATCATTGGAAGAGTGAACTGAGATAAAACATATTTTATCAACCTTTTGTAGAGCCTCTGGCTTGTATATAAATTGGTCAAAATCAATCTTTTATCACTCTGGGATATTTGGAGATTCTCTTGAAAGTTTAAAGACTATATTTCCACATTGTTTTGAGGAATTGGCAAAAGGATTTCGGTACCTTGGTTATTTTTTAAAGGAATCTCCTTACAAGCCATAGGATTGGCGTTGCCTACTTTCAAAATATGAAGAGAAGATAGGAGGGCAGTGCAATAGATGGTTGTCCCTAGGGGGATGGTTCACACTGGTAAAATCAGAGCTTGAGGGCCAGGCCATGTACTCGATGACATTGGGAGCTATACCAACTTCCATTTTACACAAAGTCCATAGCTTGATGTTTAATTTTATGTGGTCGGGTGTTGTGGGGAGGAAGCACATCCACCTGTGCAGTTGGGATATCTTAGCAAAGCCAAATTAACTGGGAGGCTAGGACATACAAAATATTTACCTTTTTAATAAGGCACTGGTCGTAAAGTCTTTGTGGCAGGTACTAAAAAAGGCAGGGGTATGGAGTAAGGTTATAAAGGATAAGTATATTCCTCATTGTTCCACGATAACTTGTCTTTGATTGGCTTCTACTACTGTTTCGTCCGCCTCGCAGACTTGGAAAAATTTGCTAAAATCCTTACACTTGTTAACTCATTGGTTCGGTTGGAGACCAAGTTCTGGTCATATGGTACAAGTTGGTTTAGATTGTATTATGGGTATGGGACATGGCTCTTTCTTGTCTAGTCATCTTCAGGATGAACTCAGAAGGAACTCTATGTTGTATCTATTTCAAGCTAGAGGCGTCGACAGACCGAGTCTCCCATATTCAGATTGGAAATTGGGTGAAGATCTTGGCCTTGTCGGGATCATTGCAGAAGAATGGGAGGCATTTCGGAAAGATTTGTCTGATGTGAGGATACAATTACAGAACAAAAACGATGATCTTTTGTGGGCGGGAAGTGACTTCTTTGGAAACATTTCAGCTAAAAATTTATATCTCGCTCTTGCAAAAAAATTCTGGCCAAATGTTGTTGGAAGTTGGAGAAGTCAACTCAGGTAATGGGATCTAGTACAAAACATCAAATTCTTCATCTAGTTATCATTGGAGAATAAAATTCTCACTTGGGATATTCTGCAAAGGAAGGGATGGGAGGGGCCAAATATCTGTGTTTTATGTTTTTGAGAAGCGAAATCAGTGAACCATCTATTTGTTTCTTGCGGTTTTTGTCGCGAGGTTTGGAGACATTATTACAAAGTACTTAATATTTCGACTGCCTGGGATGGAGTATTTTTCAGTTCTTTCTCTGAGAATTGGCTTAAGAAGGAAGCATATTTCATCACTATCCCTTCTATTATATGTTGGTACTTATGGTTGGAGAGGAATCGAGTTATTTTTGAAGGATGCAAAGCATTGGTCTACACAATGGTAACAAAACTTAAAATAATGTTGCCCCTGGTGACAGTAGATAAAAATTTAAAAGTGTGCCTTATTCAAACACCTCAACTTGTGACCTCAATAGTTTTTTGGTTTGACGGGGATGCTCTTTCCAATGCTCTTATGTGTGGGGCAGGAGATATCATAAATCACAGTGATCAATACGCCATTAAGTGGACTTTAAACTATGTCCAGGGGACAAATACGAGGGAAAGACTCTTAGGTGCTTAGGTAACTCTTTTTCTAGCGCAGTGGTTCAATCTGAAGGTGATCCAGGTCATTGGTGACTCAAATATCATTATTGAATGGTTAAAGGACAGAGGCAAACTTTAGGTTGCCTCATTGATGGGGTGGATGGATAGCTTAAAAGTGATGAAATATGTGTTTAGAGAGATACACTTCACCCATGTGTACAGGAGCTAAATATGGAGGCAAATGATCTCTCGAAATTGTCACTTACCAAGTTCGAAGGAAAGCTTGATTTCACCAAATGGGTACATGGAAATGAGGGGCTGACCATCTCTATCAGTCTTTTTAAACTCAGCTTGCCTCTTTATAGTTTTGTCTATCTATGGTGATCTCAGTATATGAGGACTGTTTATATATATATATGTTTTTCCTGTTGATGGTGGTCATCTTTCTTTTCTCGATATAAAGTTATGTTATGACTCATGCTTTTTTGATAAAGTTCTAGTATGATCAACAATGGGAAAAGGCTCACCCGGATAGGGTGATAGGGCCCGACACCTGGCGCGAAGAGGCGGCAAAGGGAGGCCAGCAGTGCACGGAGCCATGTGCTCGGCTCGTGCCCACTGCAGCTAGCACTCCCGGGCATTAACTCGTAATAAAACATCGATGGGAGAGGCATTAAACTACGCTCCCCCGACCACCTTAATGCAGAGTGCAATGCTGCATTTCGTTTGTGTTATCACTCAGCGGTTTGATTCTGGTTATGCGGTTCTATTCATGGTCTTTCGGCCCCTTTGGCCACCCCCCACCCTCCACCTTGGCTCTGCAGACCTCTCGCAGCCGCCGGGCATCACCATGCCACGAGAGCGACTGCGACCTCGCAGGGGCGTTCCCTGGCATCCTCGGAGGCCTTGCACATCCTCTTCGCCCTCTAGTTCATCCCCCACCTTGGCTTTGTCGCGCCGACCCCCTACCCCACATGCCTTTGAATGCTTGGCCATCATTGACAATACCTTGAATTCCTCACGACGACGTCCCTCTCGGCCTGGACCTTCCTCCTTCAGGCACTCCTCTCCTCCTCCTGCGCCGGGTGAGGCCTCAACTAAATCATCCTACGGAAGGACCGACCATGGTCGACCCAGCAGCAAAATGAAGGCGCCTTCTTCTAACTTGTCGCGCGAAAGCCTCACTATTTTGCATGATTTAGTGTTTGAGCTCCAGGAAGGAGTGGATGACCTTCAGTTCCGTGTTCAGCAGATGGAAGGGAGGCTATCAGTCCCTCTTCAGCTTCTTGCAAGCCACCCCGACGCCTCCACTGAGGATTCCAGCGACGCACCTCTCACTGCAAGTGATCATCCGAGTAGTCATCAGCAGGAAGCCGCAGAGGGAAATCAGCAGGTGTTTGGGCTAGCTCTCATGGACACTCTCGAGCAGGAGCAAGCACCAGCAAGTAAAGAAGCAAACGTCAAAGGTGAGGTTCAGCTGGTAGTTGCAGAGGTGATAGGCACCAATTTCAAGGCGCACACCTCGACGGCAGGTGCCAAGATAGATGCTCACGAGTACACGTGCCCCGACGCCATGGACATGCAGTGGACGACCAGCGAGACACCGGTCATCGAGGAGCCCTGGCCAGGCCTCTTGCCAGAGTATGTGCCGGATTACACAAAACTTGTTTGACCTCTCTAACGGGTTGCTCCCAACTCTTACTTTTACTATAGTGACCTCCATGGTAGTTAAATTATCTATCTTTTCTAGGACTTCTAAAGCCTCTGATACTCGAATTCTCTGGTTGGATGAACTGGTTTCTCCTTCTGGAGCAGTTTAGTAACTACAACCGGATGGTTTCAGTTTTTGTACTCTTGCTTTTTGGTTCTTCGAAGGTTTTTTATATATAAAATACTTATTTACAAAAAAAAAACAATGGGAAAAGGCTTGTAGAAATTTCAAAGACTCAAAAAACTGTAATGTGTACTCATTTATATATATACTAGCAACAACCACGTTAAGTAAAAAGTGGTTGATATACGCCGATCGGTGCCATTAATTAAAAAAAGTGGAAAATGGCGTCGATCGGCGTATATCAACCACTTTTTACTTAATGTGATTGTTGCTAGTTGACGGTCGGCATACCTGAAATAACATTAATACATTAATGTATTAAAAACATTAAATTTATTAAATTTATTAATACATTAATGTATGAAATGTATTAAATACATTAATGTATTAATGTATTAAATACATTAATGTATTAAATGTATTTAATACATTAATGTATAAATCATTATTAATGTATTTAATGTATTTAATACATTAATATATTTAATGTATTTAATACATTTAATGTATTTAATACATTTAATACATTAATGTATAAAACATTATACATTAATACATTATGTATAAAGCATTATACATTAATACATTATGTATAATACATTAATACATTATGTATAGTATATTATACATTTAATGTATTTAATACATTTAATACATTAATGTATAAAACATTATACATTAATACATTATGTATAAAGCATTATACATTAATACATTATGTATAATACATTAATACATTATGTATAGTATATTATACATTTAATGTATTTAATACATTTAAAGCATTATTAATGTATTTAATACATTTAATACATTAATGTATTTAATGTATTTAATGCATTATTAATGTATTTAATGCATTAATGTATAAAACATATTAATACTTTTAGAAATCATTATTAATACATTAATACATTAGTAAGACATTATTAATACTTTAATATATTAAATTCATTAAATACATTAAATTCTTTAAATACATTAATGTATTAAATATTTTATAAATAAAAACATAAATATTGATATTAAAACATTAATATGTTTTAATACATTAAAACGTATCAATATATTATTAAAATTCTAATATATTAATAATACATTATAATAATGTATTAACTCATTATAAATGTAATAAAACAATAACAAATACATTATCTAATAAATTATATTAGTATATTAACTCATACTTTAATAATGTATTATTAATATCATACCTTATTAATGTATTAATGTTAA
>SNQJ01S0011801.1:153500-189160 GCA_010110895.2 Picea sitchensis
ATATATATATATATATATATATATATATATATATATATATATAAAATGCCTAGAACTCATTTTATCATCAAGAATCAATCATAACACATTATCATGTAATCACTTATAATCAATTATAATTAATTGATATGTTATCTAAAATTATATAATCATTTATACATATCGATATCCTTATATCTTATATATTAAATTTATCATCGTATAAGAAAATTTATGTTCTACTAAACTCTAATGTTTTATTTGGTAAAACCATCCAAACTCTCATACAATAGATTGTGAGGAAAATTACCTTATTATATGTCACAAATGAGAACATGAATAAAAGTATTTCAATTTCTAAATAAAACCCATTCCGAGAGATTTTCCTTGTGGAAAATCTAAAGTTGTTTTGTATTTTATGTTGGAGCATAACGCTCCAACTTATTTAAGACATATTACTTCTAGATTTCACTTGTGTATGAATACAACTTAGGTATATGTGCTATTACAAGTTTATGATATGCATGTTTAAGAGCGATTATAGAGAAGTTTGTTAATGTAGGGATTAGATTCTTCCAATAGAGTTCTATTATGTATTATAATGGATCTATTTATGAATAGAATAATGTGAAATATTTGTATTCTCATATATTTTCATTATACTACTTAGACTTTTGGCATGATATCAAAGAAACATGGGATGGGAATCCCTTATGTGAGTACATGGGATGGGAATCTCTTATGTGAGTGCTTGAAACAATGGGAACTTGTGAAACGTAATTTAATTTGTAGAATAAAAGTGGGGTAGGATAGATAAAATTAGACGAGAGAGAATGGAAATTAGGTAGGTGTGTTCTTGTAAAGTTTGTTATAGTTGTGTTACAAATAAATATATGTGTAGAATATAGATGAAATTTGTTGTTGTGTTAGTGATGTGTACCATCATTCTAATTGTCATGAGGAACTGCCCATAAACATTGCTATGATAAAGACACTTCATTTCTTGTTTGCACAAGCCACTAATTGGAAGATGAGCCACTTTCAATAGAAAATGAGAAAGGGACCAAAGATTGAGTATTCCAGCTGAGCTTCCATTCCAAACTAGTAAAGAAGAAAATAAGAATTATTTTATCTCTATCAGATAGTAGAGCCCCCAAAATTTATGCAATCACAGCTTCCATTCCAAACTAGTGAAGAAGAAAATAAGAATTATTTTATCCCTACCAGATAGTAGAGCCCCAAAAATTTATGCAATCACACACAGAGTTATGTATATAGAAATTTCAAAAAAATATAGGTTAAAAATTTTTGTGCATAGATAAAATCAATTCATTTCTTAAATCACTATTGGCGAGTGGATAAATATTGTTCTTAATACACCTACCAACATATAGTATTATTTTTTCTTAAATCAATATTTTAAAGTTATTTAAGTGTATTTAAAAAGGAAAAAAAGTGTATATAGGGATTTTAAATACAAAGTATATATTTCAAGAACACAAAGAAAGAAGAAAAGGGAATTGTTATATTAGTTTCAATTTACTCTATAAAATCCCAAAGTTATAAAATCTTGATTAGCTGGAAACATGTTAGAATCTACTCTAGTTTATGAAACAAATTATGATGACAACATAACACATAATGTTTTTTTAATTCCAAAGTGAACGAACCTCTAAGGTTAGAGAGGGAATCTAAGCTTGAGCTTAATATGGATTGTTATCGAATAATTCTAGATATACGAAATTTGGGAGTTTGGAAATATGAGATTCAAGAACTTAGGAATTATGTATTCACAAGGCGGATGAGATAGCTTAACGGAGTTTACAGCCTATAAGATTTCAAAAAGGTAAAGGATAAAAACGTATTAATGAAATGCCACGTCATATTTGTGTTTGAGAATAAGTTTAATATTGTCGTATTAAGAGGGGTTGATGGATTATAACACTCCAATTCATTGTAAGAGTTATTACTTACGCATTTCTATAATGTATGAAAAAAAATCACGTATACGTGATGTTAAGAGTCGAATAGGTGTAGGTTTTAGGCGAATTATAGGGAAATGTGTTCATGTAAATATGAGAGTCTTGTGATAAAACTAGAGTACCACTATGTGTATAAATGGATGTATTTATAAATATAATATTTTCAAGTATTTGTGTGTATATATTTTCATTGTATTTTTGCATTTTTATGTTTCTATTATTTCAATAAAGAAAAATAAAGAAAAGTAGTAAAACATTCCAAAATTAGAAAAGTAGTAAAACATTCCAAAATTACTATGAAATTGATTAATATTTGATATTCTTTTATATTTATTAAAGACATTTCCATGCATACTCTAATTTAATAGGAATGGTAGGATTTGTTGGTTTAGTGTATGATATGTTGTTATGTATTTTATGAGTTGAATAAAGGGAATTTGAAAAACATTAAAAAATTATTATGAAATTGATTAATATTTGACATTTATTTATTATTAATAAGACATTTTTATACCTTCTTTAAATTTTAATGGACATTATAGTATTTGTTGGATAAGTCTATGAAAATGTATATATTGTTTGTTGGTACAAATTATATTGGTGTTGATGAGAACATCCAACAACTATTTGAATTAGAAGAATTTTTTTCTAGCAAGGGTGGAAGATTATTTTTTCCACAAATAAATTATTTTCTCCCTCCAATGTACTAAGTGTTGAGATTTTATGTAAGTTCAAAAGTTATTCCTAAGTGTAATTGTATTCGTTATTCCTAACTGTAATTGTGAAAGAGTTTATTGATAAGTCATGTCTTTTAGGTCTTTCAGATTATAAATAGAGGTTATATAGAGTCATTTTGATGAGTCATTGAATATAAGTACAAGAGAGTAGTATGCACTTATCTAGGAGGCTATTCTCGGTTCATGTCTGGGTCTCTTTTGTCTTGATTTCATGAAAGAGAATTGTATGACATTGTACATGTAGGAGGCATATATACTAAGGAAAGTTTCCAAGGTTTTATCCCCCTTGAGGGTTTCGTTGATGATATGTCTTGTTGTTTTTTGGATATCTATCTTTTAGTTGTGACACTTTTGCATATATATATATATATATATATATATATATATTGAAAAATCAACATAGTATCAAAGCGGGACCAAGCGTAACTCCCTCATAGGAGGGCCTGGGAAAATAAGAAAGTTATCTTATGTTTGGATTCAGTGGGATTGATTTGAACATTGAGAGAGATGGGAGAAATGAAGGAATCAATGTCATGAGCAGTGGCACCTGCCGCTACAAAGTTGGCTCCATGCCTGAAATATGAAGCCATCGACTAAAAATATGGACTCAGAAACAAAAATCCCATCATCGTATCTTCAAAGTACAATGGATACACCCTCATCGAAGAAATGTCTTGGGTGTAATAGATATGTAAAATGAAGTGCACGTTATAATTCTTCGTGGGACAAAATATCTGCTATCCTGGTGCATTTGGTTAGTTCAAGTAATTTCCTTTCTCTTATGGGATGTGTGGAAGGCATGGAAGAGGAGGGCTATTGGATTCCATGACATGCTCTTTTTCTCAAATCCTTTATTATCAAATTGCTCTATTTTACTGATTATTTGCATATCAACGTATGTTTAGGAAGAAACTAAAAAAAAAAAGAGGTGGTGATCGTTTTTGTTAAAAAACAGTTGGTGATTGATAGCAGGAGACTTATGATGTTTGTGGTTATGGATTATTTACTTCCAGGAATGTCCCATTCAGTCTCTACTATGGTGGGGAGTGATCTTACAGCATTAGCATTGAGTATAATACTCAATATTGTCTCTAGCTTGATTTTGTTTGGAAAGTGAAGAAGCCAAATGAATTATCGAGTGCTCCTCCTCTCGACTTTCATATGGATACCAAATGGTCCTACATAGAATGTTTCATGGTGTCCAACAGATATACATAGAGAAACCTGATGAGAGCGACCCAAATTTGTGCGATGTGGATATCCTTGAATCTCAGGGCATCGACGGTGCCCGTGATCCTATGCACATCTATGACTTTCTTTAAAATATCATAGGCCTAGTTTCTTGTTGTGGAGTTGTTGAAGTTGGTGGAGATATCATGATACGAAAAGACAACCTCTGGGAAAATTTGTGAGACATAGCCATTGAGTTTCCAAAATGGTGGAGCTATCAAGTATAAGGATCCACCAAAATGTTGTATTTTAAGTAGTTTATTTGATCGATGGTTTCAACGATAGAATTGGGTCTTAGTGCACATAGTATTTTAAATGAACACATCTTATCTATATGAGGTAAGGATAATTGAGATAAGGAATCTACACAGTGAGTTGGTAAAATATTAAGAATTAAAACATTGAATGATGATGTGAAAACTCACGGAGGGACAAAATGTGATTTGCAGTTTTCAATCTATTTAATTTTTTTTGTGAGTATGTGCACCATGTGGTGCTGGTAGTGATGAAAATGACCGATGGAAATGTTTCAAAATATCCAAGTAATCGAATTACCATGAGGAAGAGAAAGAATATAACATTGTTTCAAATCCTCCAACACAAATGATGACACTATATATTGATCAAATGCCAGTGGGTTTATGTGCATGAGAATGTTGTAGGAGGAATTTGTACAATGTGAAATGTGAATTCCTTTGATGACAATATGGTGTGAATAATATGTGAGAGAGGATTATAAGAGAGGCCTATATAATAATACAGTGTCGTGACTATTGTATGATACCAACAATGATCCAATTTGTGCAATGTAAGCCTATAGGGACCATCCTTCCTTCTTGTACATTGTGGTTAGTGTTAACGTTGCATCATTTTGGTATCAGTTTGGTATGATAACCTAAAACTTTTTTAAGGCCAAGGATAAAGAGGAGTTTTGAAAATACCATATTAATTCTTTCGGAGTTGAACCTTGTTCATGGTTGACGTTTTCATCTTCTTGGAGCCAAGTCTTTAGCATAGTCAGTATCGGCTATGATACAAACTATTCGATGTTTTTAAGTATGTCACGATCACTTGAACCAATGGTGGATTTTTATGTCAAATGGTATTCACGAGAAATGCATCTAATAAAGATTTTATTTGTAGATCTATGAATACTGAATACACCATATATCCACAAAGAAAGATAGAAGAGACCACACTTTATTATTACCAAACCCTTGAGGTAGGGCAACACCATACAATGGATCCTATTATGAAAGGGATCCTCCCCTGTTCACTTACCTCTTTGAGGGGCCATCCTCATATTGAGCTATAGCTCACAATAAAATAATTCTCTTCATATCCCCTTACATTGCTTGAACCCCTTTATATAATGCTACTATCACCTAAGAACATTCAAGAGGAGGAATTTTCTAGAAGTAGAACCTTCTACGAAGTCCTCTTACATTTATTATATCTAACTACCCATTTATTATATCTAAATACCATAGTGGGCCTTATTTAATAATTTAGTGGACCTAGTCCACCTTACATTAAATGGCTTCCACTATTATCATTATGCGCCCTCTAGGCCCCCCCACTACCTCTCTAGCTACCTAACACAAGGCCTACGACCACCATTTTGGCTTCAAAACCCTACAATCTTCGATCTCTAATACTTGGTGAGGAACGCCCCCACAACTCAATCGTTTAACAAAAAAGTGGTGTATGCTAAAATTTTCAAATCACAACCAGGCTGAAAAATTCCTTATGAGTGGATGGAGTATTGATTCTACCCCGGTCCTTTTGAAAAAATGGGAACACACTTTTGATGCAACTATTGAAAGATTGGATACCATCCCCATTTGGGCCTACCTGCTAGGTCTCCCTCCACAATATTGGTCAACAAAATGCTTCAAAGTGATTGGAAATGAACTAGGGTTCTTCCTAAAGGAAGATATGTCCTTCAAGGAAATAGGAGAGATGGTTGTTTCCAAAATTCTTGTCTCTCTCAATATCAGGTTCATACTACAAAAATAATTCAATATGACGGATGGTGGTTACACTCACACTCAGTTGTTGGATTACAAAGGGTGTAACACCTTTCATCACGAAGACAAGCTAATACAACGGGTAAATTTTATTTTTTTCTTTTAAAATGACAAAAGGAGAAATAAAACATCAATAACATGACGCTCGAAGAATCAATCACAGAACTCAAAGTCTAACACAACGTTCTGAAGTTGCGCAGGCACTCGATAGTCTACGTCAATCTTTGTCAAAGATTTAGGGTGCAAATAAAAGTTGTTAATTCGTCAATCGTTGGCAAATTGAGGATGCATGCAAGTAGACTAAGCCTCTAAAATAAACTTTCATCATTGTTTTGATGCACGGGAGGCATCTAGGGACTATCATCACTTACTCTAAAATTTTGCGCGCCAGACTCTAGCTGCTACTCCAACTCATCATCAACATGGATTGCGCCAAAAAATCTAAACCACAAATCATCAAGCATCATTTAAGCTTTGGGCAAGGGCGTCATCATTTTAAGTCGGTGCATGCAACCATCTATTACTATAACTCTGGATACTACAATTTTTCAAGTTCTTTGCATACATCCATTAATAGTAGCATAGTGGATTTAATTACTAAGATAGATATCATCATACAAGGTATCCCAAGTTCGTGACCGCCTAAAGCAAAGCCTTATTTAAAAGGGTAACATACCATTGATTAAACTTTTAAAACAAGGAGGGTGACTGCCATCAGTTAAGATTTAAGGGTGAATAAAAGGTGAAAGCAAGGTCGCTAGCATCATTGGATTGAGCAAGGTGATGGCCATCCTTTAAATAAAGTGAAAGTCATCTTTTACGATAATTAAACATGAGGGTGAAAATATTCGTAAAACATCAAATCGTTGTCAACAGTAATCAAGACAAGAGAGGGTCAGATCTTGTTTCTATACCTCAATTAATAAATACCAACCAGAGTTCAGGCGGCTTCCCAAAATAAGTGAGGCACTTGACCAAAACAAACACTTGTCAAAATATACATTGTTCGTTAAAAAGGTGAACTCTTAACCTATTTAAAGGTGATCTCTGTTGCCCAAATGATATTGAAGTTAAAGATAACCTGTCGATATTTAACCAGTTAAATTAAATGGCAAGGCTCTAAGAATTATTAATCACAACATTAATATACAAGTTACAATTGGTGTCCAAGTAAGTTCTTACTAAATGCGTTGGTAAAAAATAATGCCATTCATAAAACGCATGAGGTGGCGATCTAAAAAGGGTAAGTAATGGTTGTGTAAGTATATGTAAAAAGATTTCAATGCTGAAAAGTAAAATCCCGAGTATGTGTAGTTTCATTTGTTGATGTATTTTTTTTAAATAATTTAATGAAATCATGGATCGAATTTCTTTTATAAAAATAATGTAGTTTATTACTGTAAGACTTCTGGGTGCTTTCACAAAGGTTGTCAAGAAGGTAACAGAATTTGAGTAGGTTAGAAGGTCCTCTGTCTATTTAACAACAAAAGATCAACAAAAAAGGTAGCAGATCAATGGTATTTTCATGCAAGGAATTAAAAACTCAAAAGAAGTTTCTACTAGCTAGGATGATTTACCAAGAGTGGAGAAGAATCAAGCACACGTCTCTTCATAGACTACATGCGTCTAATCCCTAAACATTTGATATGGATGACCATTTATCTCTATGGCTATATTTATTGATAAAGGATAAAAATAAGTACAGGAGTAACGCTGTCAATTACAATGAATCACTGGCTGCCAAAAAAAGTATCACTGTGATTTAGGATACAATTGTGCGAATATTAATAAGGAATGGTTGTACATTGATTAAAATTTGGGAGAAACGTTGTAAAGATGTGTTGTCCCAAACCGTAATTATTTTCTCTATCATAAATGAATGAGCCATACAAAATTGTTATCATGGTAAATCGCTCCAGACTGTAAACAATACTAATCACTGCAACCGTTAAATAACCTTAAACTTAACTAGGTTAAATTGCATCCATTCTATAACAGTTCAAACGCTGAATGTAATTTCATTCTGCCTTCGTTCAAGTGAAAATTCACTAGACTTATCATAAAACCGCTGACCTTAAATGTTCAAAACACAAACTTTAAGGAAATTTCGTGGTCAATGGATAGTATAGTTTCACTGTCAATAAATGTAAGGAAAAAATGCAGTCATTCGGCAGGTAATCCATTGCCTTTTATGTTATACAACTCGTTGTCCAGAATTATAAACGCTGACTTTTAGCAAGGAAAACAATATCCTTAATTATATAATTTATACCAAGGTAAAAAAAAAACGCAGCCACTAGTAATGTATATTTAAAATCGCAGCCAAATATGCCTATCTAAATCACCATCCACCAAAAATCAATTGCTAACCATTAAAATCAGAATCTAGCCTTCCAGTAAATACATGCAATGTTGAGTTTATGAAACACAGAGTCAGAACGCAGAGTAAAACAAGAACACTCTGATCAAGATAAAACACATTCCTCAACTGTAAAAACGTATTAACTTAGGGTAAAAAAATTCCATCTCTAGATAATACACAATCATCATTCATCCTAGTGCAGAGGCAACACTTTACTTGTGTTACATGTTTACAATCGTTGAGGTAAGATTCTTACAACCATTACATAATGACAACCACTGAAGTAATACTTTTTTTTTAATCCATTATCTATTTAAAATAACAGAGGTAATATATATATTTTTACATCTGTTACAAAATTACCATCGCAAAGGTAAGGTTTTTACATCCATTACATAATGACAATGCAAAATAATAAAAACAAGTCAATCCAACAAGAAACAAACACAGATTGAAGTTAAATGCTTTTCACTTCTCGGGATACCAATATAAAGATGTTGACAACAGTAAGAGAATGCCTGGGCCATAAGAATAACTCGTCGAAGGGATCGCGGGGATTCTATTAGTCAAGGTGTATAAAAATAAACAACAAGGAAGTAAGATAATCCATACGCAGGGGTTGTACTGGAACGCGCAAGTCAAACAATCAAGCAAGGACAACAAAAGAGGTAGAGGGCTGATAGGCTCATCCTTCGCTTCACCATCCTTGCACAGAAAAGCAAAGCGTTGAGATCCATAGGTCTTTTAACGCCAAGGCGACGACCGTAGATTAGGCTCCTCGTTGATTTCTCAGGCAAGGACTGGCGGGCTAGGTACGAAAGGCAAAACAATCGCATGGATCATAATCATCACCACAGGGATGTCAATTCATGTGGGGAACGAAGGCCATGGGAGTCAAAAATCATTGAGCTAGGCTAAGAAAAGTTACAGTCATCAACCTAAAAGGCATTAGTTTACCTTTTGAATAAATAATCAGATCCAAGAATAAGTCCTAATACAATCTACCAAATAGAATAAAGAGAGGGTATCATTGCCTGATCGCCCACTCCGAGTGTCGTCCGTGCGCTGCATGCAACTCCCACTTGCCGACTGGCAAGACTTCACCGGTACCTCCCAACCAATTTTAGGGGTACTCTTCTTCCCCCTTAGCCCCCCGAGCCGCAAAGGGGCCACACACACTATCTAGAGATTTATACTAGCACCCAACTCGCCTCGCAAGGCCGAGCTACCACTCCTCACCGAGCTAGGTATCCCAACTCCCACAAGTTAAATCAGTCAAGTAGATATTTCTACAACATAACGTTACGCAAACAAGAGATCCCCTTCATTCTTCTCCCTCCTTCATTATATAGAGTTTCAAACTTCCTTTCTTTCCTAAAACCTCATTTAATTAAAATTTTAAAAATAAATTCCTATAAATTCTTCTCTGTACAAGTGTTCCCCATCCCCTACGTTCCTCCATTATTTAATTTCTTTAATTAATTAATTAAATTAATTCCCTCACCCACCTAGAGTTACTCCTAGAATCACTCCTAGGTGTCCCCAAATTCCCTTACAGGTTTTAAAGGCTTTCCCTATTATTAAATTGTTAATTCAGTTTAAATTAGAAAGCTCTTAAATGGTAGATTCCTTACTAAGTTTGACTTTCCGCTTTTTCCCTTAAGTTCCCCTTTTTCCCTTTTTAAGTTTACCTCTTTTCCTAGTTTCCTAATATGTTAGATGTTCCCTCTTTTCCTAGTTTCCTAATATGTTAGATGTTCCCTCTTTCCCCTTTTTACTTAGAACTCAAAAAGGTAGGTGTGGAAATTAACCCTTTTTCCCTTTTCTTATTTAATTAGTATATTTTAAATTATCAAAGTAATAAACAATTAATTCCCTTTTTAAATTTTTATTCCAACAGATTTTTTTAAAACAATTAATTTCTTACTCCCTTCATGTTACAAGATTTAACGAAGATCATAATTATTATTCAAGTGGTTTTTATTTTTATTTTTATTATTATTTATTTTTGTTTTTAAATAATATTTTTTTTTTATAGAGAGATAAAATTTTACCACTAGCATAGGTTAGCCTTAAACCTTAAATTTCCATATTGGGCGACATCTACTTAGGGAATTTGTTTTAAGAATACTTAACATGTTATTCATCCTAAGGCCATCTAGGTTCATTCCTCTATCATTAACAACGTGACGTGCCCTTCAGGACGTACTAGGTGCTCCAAGGGTGTCACTCGCCTCATCTATTCCCTTGCGCGATGTGTCCTACAGGACGCACTACATGCTCCAAGGGTGCCACTCGCCACTCTCCATTTTTCTTGGGCAACGTTCCCTTCAGGACGCACCACGTGCTCCAAGGGTGCCACTCGCCTCTTCACTGACTTGGTAGACATCAATAACCCCTAGAGTCAATACTCCGCCAAGTGAACTTATGGGAGACTAAGGGCCTCTAAGGAATAAGGCCCCTACCTTATTTCACACCCCTTAGAATCATCATGAGTGACTATCGTAGTCTGCCCTCATGACATTGTGGGACCTCTCAAATTAGGTAATCGTTAACCTACAATTCGAGCCACGACGGGAGTGCTAGTAGGTTGTGGCAGGGTTTTTGTCCACACCTCTCCCTCAAAATATTTGGTAGTCGTGCGTGACCCCTTTACTCCACACATGAGTCTGGTCGACAAGCTATCGTCAGCCTGCATCATCAACAAATCATGTCAGAATATATCCATATCATATCATCTAATCAGATGCACTAGTATCACAGTAATACAATCAAACCCCAATGGTACACTCCTTGACTCGATCCGGAGTCCAAGGGGTTCAATCGATGCCTCTGCATCCTCGAGGTCCAAAATCCTGCACACTCAATAAAACTGAGTCAATAACACTTGTCTATGTCAATGCAGTAAAACGAAAAGTCATTAACCCATAACGCCTCAATATCAAAATAAAATGTTTTAATAGCATAATAATACGAATCACTTGTGAGCAAGTGTCCTCCAAGAATAATTTCACTCAGTGTGCCAGAGCGGGATGTTACATACACCCCCCTCTTGGTCTAAACTTTGTCCTGAATTTTCATAGTAAAAATGTCGAATAAGTGTATCACAGTATCATAAGTCTATCTATCAAACAAAAATGGAAACTGTTGGCGCATATCATATGCGTCCTCTCAGGCCGCCAAGTGCGGACTATAGTTGTCCCACTGGACCTTGACCTGATCTACTATTCGACGCCATAGCTGTAGAATGTGATGATCCAAGATGTGGATCAGCTCATCCATGAGAGCACCCTCGTTCGACACCCACAAGGATCTCAAGTCAAATCATGTGAAGGATCACTAATATGCTGTCTCAAAATAGATACATGAAAAACATCGTGCATATGCCTCAAAGAATCAGGTAAGGCTAGTCAATAGGCCATGGGCCCCTTTCTCTCCATAATATCGAAAGGTCCCATGAACCTAGGAGAGAGTTTAGCTCCCTTCCCAAACCTGATCAAACTTGATGTGGTTTAACCCACAAGAACACTCGATCACCGATTTCGTAACTACAGTCGACACAGTGTGCATCAACATAACTCTTCTGCCAATCCTGTGCTTCTTTAATCCTTTTTCTTATTGTTTGCATTTGATCTTCCATTTCTTGGATCACTTCTAGTCCCACCAGGACCCTATCCTCAAGTTGATCCCAACTCTATGGCATCCGACATGGTCTCCCATAAAGGAACTCGAAAGGCGCCATCTTAATGGTGCTCTGGTAACTGTTGTTGTAAGCGAACTCCACTAGTGGCAAGAATTGTTCCCAATACTTTTGTTGGTCCATCACATACATGCGCAACATGTTCTCCAAGGTTTGGTTCATTAGTTCGATCTTCCTGTCAGCCTCCGGGTGATACACAGTATTAAAGTTAAGTTTGGTTCCCAAGGCCTCTTGGAAACTTGTCCAAAATCGTCCAGTAAACACCGATCCTTGATCAAATATAATCCTCTTACGCACGCCATGCATCCTCATAATCTCACTGATGAAAACTCTAGCTATATTAGGTGCCTGATACATCGTACGCATGGGAATAAAATGAGAACTCTTCATCAGAGTGTCTACTACTACAAAAATTGAGTCATGTCTCCTTTCCGTCAGTGGCAATCCAACAATAAAATCCATCGAAATAACCTCCCATTTCGATTCTGGAATAGCGTGTGGTTGTAGTAATCCTGCTAGGTGTCTATGTTCGACCTTTACCTGCTGACATTCTAGACATATGGCCACATAGTTGACTATGTCTACCTTCATTCCCTTCCAGAACAATAAGGGTTTAAGGTCTTCCCTCATCTTCGTGACTCCCGGGTGAGCCATGTAAACTGCTCTATGAGCCTCGCTCAGGATCAACATCCTCAACTCGTCATTCGGCGGTACGTAGATCCGATTTTTAAACCTCAATAATCTATCACTATAAAATGAAAATCCTTCAAATCATGGTACCATCATTGTGTCTTGTATGATAAAACCATCGACCTCTTTGTACCAGTCATCATTACGCTGTAAAGTTAGAATCTTTTCACTCAGATTCGTCTGAAGAGGCAGCACCGAAGAGATGCATGGGCTCCGACTCAATGCATCTGCCACTCAATTCATTGTTCCTTTTATGTAAGTAATCTCAAGTCGTACTCACTACGCAATTTCGACCAACGCCATTGTCGCGCGTTCAGGTCGCTCTGCGTAAAGATGTGTTGTAGTCCACAATGGTCAGTTTTTAGTTCAAATTTTCATCTGACAAGGTAGTGTCTCCAAACCTTCAAAGCATAAACGATGGCTAACAACTCCAAATCATGCATCGCATAGTTCTCCTTATGCCTTCTCTGTTTCCTCGAAGTGTAAGCGATCTCTCGTCCGTCTTGCATCAAGACTCCACCTAAGCCATCCTTGGATGTGTCAGTGCATACCAAGAAGTCCACATCCATTTCAGGGACCTTTAGTATCGGTGTTATTTTCAGCAACTCCTTGAGCCTCCGAAATGCTTTCGCACATTTCTCATCCAAACAAACTTCTTGTTTTTCTTCTGCAATTCTGTGATCGGATTTTCTATCTTCGAAAACCCCTCGACAAACCGTCGATAGTATCCTAATAAACCCATGAATCTATGCACTTCTGGGACATTTGTTGGCGCAGGCCATTCCATGATAGCCTCAACCTTAGTTGGATCCACGACGATGCCTTCACCGGAGATGACATGCCCTAAGTAGTGAATCTTTGATTGATAAAAAGAGAATTTGGACAACTTCCCATAGAATTTATGCTCTCGTAGAAACCATAGTACCAAGCACAAGTGATCGTCATTCTCCTCCGTCATCCGAGAGTAAATCAAATATCGTCAATGAATACTTGGACGAACTTGTCCAAGTAGTCACAGAACACCCCATTCATGAAACTCATAAATACCCCAGGGGCATTTGTCAATCCAAACGATAAAACGGTAAACTTGTAATGTCCAAACCTCATCTTAAAGGAGGCCTTAGGGACATCATCCTCCTTGATCCATAACTGGTGATACCCTGATTGAAAATCGATCTTGGAGAACACCTTCGCGCCCTTCATTTGATCGAACAGATCATCAATTCTCGGTAATGGATATTGATTCTTGATCGTGGCCTTGTTCAGTTGATGGTAGTCAATGTAGATCCTCCACGACCCATCCTTCTTCGTATGAAAAAAAATAGGTGCACCCCACGGTGACATACTTGGACGTATCAGTCCCAGGTCCAACAATTCCTTCAGTTGCATTCTCAACTCCTGTAACTCTGGGGTCGACATCCGATAAGGTGTTCTTGCTATCGATTTAGTCCCCGATTTTAGGTCTATGGTAAACTCCAATTCCCTCTCTGGCGGAATCCCAGGTAACTCCTCCGGAAATATGTCTCCAAACTCTCTTACCATCGGAAGGTGTTCTAAACCTTCCGTTAACCTTTTTTCGTTTAACGCAAGGATCGCATAAATCTTACACCTCTTGCGCATGCTCTTCCGTAGCTGTAAGGAAGAGATGAACCTCAGGGAAACTCCCTGGTTCCATCCTACAATCACACGTCTGTGTCCCTCGTCATCGTCCAAGCTCAACTGTTTCGTCTTACAGTTGAGTATCGCCTCATGCGATTCCAACTAGTCCATGCCAATCACGACATCATAAGATCCTAAGATCGTGACGTACAGGTGGGCCCTGGTGACAAAATCTCCTAGGTTAAGGGTACAACCCATAACCCTTTCTCCTACCTTATGTTTGGCTCCCAAAGCCATCTCTACAAAGTTGAACTCATCATGTTCGACTGTCACTACTCTAATCCTTTTTAACATGGCACTAGAATGGAAATCTCGGTAGCACCGAGATCAATCAAAACTAAGCGTCTGGTCAACGACGATACCTGAGGTCTCGAGCATAGTCAACTGGTGCTCTGCCTAGCGGTTATTCACCACTGCATGATTCTGATAGGCCTTACCCAAATCTCCCATGGTAGTGGGTCTGACTAATCTATATTCTCTAGTCCTCTTCACTGGGCAGTCGCACTGGAAATGTGGCTCCCCAATTTCCAACATACTTTCTTCAGTCTAGTAATCTTGGTACCCGAAGTAGAAGTTGAATTCCAATGCTAAGCCCAACACAAACTCGTTGACCTTAAGTTTCTGGGTAAAATGGCGCAGAGCATATCGAAGCAGCTCCATAACGAGCCTCGTACTCGGGTGTCATGCGATTGCCTTATTGCAAGGAGTCGAACTCGTTGAGACGATGCTCAATGAATTCCTCAGAAATGTACCTCTCCTGGAACCGTCCCTCAAACAGTTCCCTGGCACTTGCAACGACCATGTTCAAATGTGGTAGGAGCATCTTCCACCATAGAAGAGTGTTTCCTCGCAGTTGAATGACCACCCTTTGGACCTTCAGGCTAGACGTCATAATCGTAAAGTGGGAAGCACAACGCCTTGCTCCACAACTGTGCCTCTACGACACAGTCGTATGCGACATTCATGGGCTTGAGAACTTATCTCTCTTGAGTTATCAGTGGATGCTAACGGTACTAGCTAGGATGTGATGTGGACCCTCAGGGGTACAGGTACCCCACCCTCATCTCAGTACTGATAATGAAACAAGTCCCTTTGACAAAACCTAGAAGGGCCTTGTCAGACCATCATCATCCCTTACAACAAGCAAATCCATCCCAAGGACTTGTTCCTCCCCCTGGGGGGTTCAACTCCAAGGGTGCGATAACTTCTAGAGGCGTCACAACTCCTTCCATGACACCATATTGTGAACCTCCAAGGTGTCCTCTAAACGAGATCACCAGATGATCTTGTTAAATTTTTAAGCAGTGTTATAATGTTACTCAAAGTTTAATGTAGCGGAAATCATGGCGATCCATAGTCACATGGTTGAACCTGCTCTGATACCATATGTAACACCCTTCGTCACGAAGACAAGCTACTATAACGGGTCAATTTTTTTTTTCTTTTAAAATGGCAAAAGGAGCAATAAAACATCAATAACATGACGCTCGAAGAATCAATCGCAGAACTCAAAGTCTAACACAATGTTCCCAAGTTGTTAAAGCAGTCGATAGTCTACATCAATCTTTGTCAAAGATTCAGGGTGCAAATAACAGTTGTTAATTCGTCAATCATTGGCAAATTGAGGATGGACGCAAGTAGACTAAGCCTCTAAAACAACCTTTCATCATTGTTTCGCTGCGCGGGAGGCGCCAAGGGACTATCATCACTTACTCTAAAATTCTGTGTGCCAGACTCTAGTTGCTACTCCAGCTCATCATCAACATGGACTATGCAAGAAAATCTAAACCACAAATCATCAAGCATCATTTAATCTCGGGGAAAGGGCGTCATCCTTTTAAGTCGGTGCATGCAACCATCTATTACTATAACTCTGGAAACTACAATTTTACGGGTTCTTTGCATACAACCATTAATAGTAGCGCAATGGCTTTAATTAATAAGATAGATATCATCATACAAGCTATCCCAAGTTCGTGACCGCCTAAAGAAAATCCTTTTTTAAAGGGTAACATACCATTGATTAAACTTTTAAAATGAGGAGGGTGACTGCCATCAATTAATTTTTAAGGGTGAATAAAAGGTGAAAGCAAGGTGGCTAGCATCATTGGATTGAGCAAGGTGATGGTCATCATTTAAATAAAGTGAAAGCCATCTCTTACGATAACTAACCATGTGGGTGAAAATATTCGTAAAACATCAAATCGTTGTCAATAGTAATCAAGACAAGAGAGGGTCAACTCATATTTCTATACCTCAGTTAATAAATCCCAACCAGAGTTCAGGCGGCTTCCCAAAATAAGTAAGACACTTGACCAAAACAAACACTTGTCAAAATATACATTGTTCGTTAAAAAGGTGAACTCTTAACCTTTTTAAAGGTGATCTCTATTGCCCAAACGATATTGAAGTTAAAGATAACCCATCGATATTTAACCAGTTAAATTAAATGGCAAGGCTATAAGAATTATTAATCACAACTTTAATATACAAGTTACAGTTGGTGTCCAAGTAAGTTCTTGATAAATGCGTTGGTAAAAAATAATGCCATTTATAAAACGCATGAGGTGGCGGTCTAAAAAGGGTAAGAAGGGGTTGTGTAAGTAGAAGTAAAAATATTTCAATGCTGGAAACTAAGATCCCGAGTATGTGTAGTTTCACTTGTTGATATATTTTTTTTAAATAATTTAATGAAATCATGGAGCGAATTTCTTTTATAAAAATAATGTAGTTTATTACGGTAAGAATTCTGGGTGTTTGCACAAAGGTTTTCAAGAAGGTAACAGAATGCGAGCATATTAGAAGGTCCTCTGTCTATTTAACAAAAAAGTATCAATAGAAAAGGTAGCGGGTCAATGGTCTTTTCATGCAAGGAATTAAAAACTCAAAAGCAGTTTCTACTAGCTAGGATGATTTACGAAGAGTGGAGAAGAATCAAGCACACATCTCTTCATATACTACGTGTGTTTGATCCATAAACATTTGAGATGGATGACCATCTATCTCTATGGCTATATTTATTGATAAAGGATAAAAATAAGTACAGGAGTAACGTTGTCAATTACAATGAATTATTGGCTGCCCAAAAAAAGTATCGTTGTGATCTAGGATACAACTGTGCAAATATTAATAAGAAATGGTTGTACATTGATTAAAATTTGGGAGAAATGTTGTAAAGGTGTGTTGTCCCAAACTGTAATTATTTTTGCTGTCATAAATGAATGAGCCATACAAAATCGCTATCATGGTAAATCGCTCCAGACTATAAACAATACTACTTGCTGCAATGGTTAAATAAGCTTAAACTTAACTAGGTTAAATCGCATCCAGTCTATAACAAATCAAACGTTGAACGTAATTTCATTCCGCCTTCGTTCAAGTGAAAATTCACTGGCCTTAGCATAAAACTGCTGACCTTAAATGTTCAAAACGCAGAATTTAAGGAAATTTCATGGTCAATGGATAGTATAGTTTCACTGTGAATAAATGTAAGAAAAAAAATGCAGTCATTCAGTAGGTAATCCGCTACCTTTTATGTTATACAACTCACTGTCCATAATTATAAATGCTGACTTTTAGCAAGGAAAACAATATCACCAATTATATAATTTCTACCAAGGTAAAATATAAATGCAACCACTAGTAATGTATATATAAAATCGCAACCAAATATGCCTATCTAAATTGCCATCCACCAAAAATCAATTGCTAACCATTAAAATCAGAATTTGGCCTTCCAGTAAATACATGCAATGTTGAGTTTATGAAACACAGAGTCACAATGCAGAGTAAAACAAGAACACTCCGATCACGATAAAACACATTCCTCAATTGTAAAAACATATTAACTCAGGGTCAAACAATTCCATCTCTAGATAATACGCAATCATTATTCATCCTAGCGCAGAGGAAACACTTTACTTGTGTTACATATTTACAATCGCCGAGGTAATATTCTTACAACCAATACATAATGACAATCACTAAAGTAATACTTTTTTTTTCATCCATTATCTATTTAAAATAGTAGAGTTAATATATAGTTTTTTACATCTGTTACAAAATTACCATCGCAGAGGTAAGGTTTTTACATCCATTACATAATGACAACGTAGAATAATAAAAACAAGTCAATCCAACAAGAAACAAACACAGATTGAAGTTAAATGCTTTTCACATCTCAAGATACAAATATAAAGATGCTGACAATAGTAAGAGAACGCCTAGGCCATAAGGATAACTTGTCGAAGGGATCGCATGGATTCTATCAGTCAAGGCGCAGAAAAATAAACAACAAGGAAGCAAGATAATCCATACGCAGGGGTCGTATTGGAAGGCACAAGTCACACAATCAGGAAAGGACAAAAACAGAGGTAGACGGTTGATAGGCTTGTCCTTCGCTTCACCATCCTTGCACAGAAAAGTAGGGCGTTGAGATCCATAGGTCTTTTAATGCCAAGGCGATGACCGTAGATCAGGCTCTTGGCTGAATGCTCAGGCAAGTACTAGCGGGATAGGTACGAAAGGAAAAACAATCGCATGGATCATAGTCATCACCACAGGGCTGTCAAGTCATGCGAGGAATGAAGGCCATGGGAGTCAACAATCATTGATCTAGGCTAAGAAGAGTTACAGTCATCAACTTAAAATACATCAGTTTACCTTTCCAATAAATAATCAGATCCAAGCATAAGTCATAATAGAATGTACCAAACAAAATGAACAGAGCGTACCATTGCCTGATTGCCCGCTCCAAGTGTTGTCTGCGCGCTCCGTGCAACTCCCGCTTGCCAACCGATGAGACTTCACTCATACCTCCCAGCCAATGCTAGGGGTACTCTTCTTCCCCCTTAGCCACCCAAGACACAAAGGGGCCACACACACTATCCAAATATTTAGACTAGCACCCAGCTCGCCTCGCAAGGCCGAGCTACCACTCCTCACCGAGCTAGGTATCCCAACTCCCATAAGTTAAATCAGTCAAGTAGATATTTCAGCAGTGTAATGTTATGCAAACAGTAGATCCCCTTCATCCTTCTCCCTCCTTCATTATATAGAATTTCGAACTTCCTTTCTTTCCTAAAACCTCATTTAATTAAAGTTTTAAAAATAAATTCCTAAAAATTCTTCTCCGTACAAGTGTCCCCCATCCCCTACATTCCTCCATTATTTAATTTCTTTAATTAATTAACTAAATTAATTCCCTCACCCAACTAGAGTTACTCCTAGAATCACTCTTAGGTGTCCCCAAATTCGCTTACAAGTTTTAAAGGCTTTCCCTATTATTAAATTGCTAATTCAGTTTAAATTATAAAGCTCTTAAATGGTAGATTCCTTACTAAGTTTGACTTTCCTCTTTTTCCCTGAAGTTCCCCTTTTTCCCTTTTTAAGTTTACCTCTTTTCCTAGTTTCCTAATATGTTAGATTTTCCCTCTTTCCCCTTTTTACTTAGAACTCAAAAAGGCAGGGGTGGAAATTAACCGTTTTTCCCTTTTCTTATTTAATTAGTATATTTTAAATTATCAAAGTAATAAACAATTAATTCCCTTTTTAAATTTTTATTCCAACATATTTTTTTTAAACAATTAATTTCTTATTCCCTTCATGTTACAAGATTTAACGAAGATCATAATTATTATTCAAGTGGTTTTTTTTTTTTTATTATTATTATTTATTTTTATTTTTAAATAATTTTTTTTTATAGAGAGATAAAATTTTACCACTAGCATAGATTAGACTTAAACCTTAAATTTTCATGTTGGGTGACATTTAATTAGGGAATTTTTTTTAAGAATACTTAACACGTTATTCATCCTAAGGCCATCTAGGTTCATTCCTCTATCATTAACAACGCGACGTGCCCTTCAGGACGCAGTAGGTGCTCCAAGGGTGCCACTCGCCTCATATGTTCCCTTGCGCGATGTGCCCTTCAGGACACACTACGTGCTCCAAGGGCACCACTCGCCACTCTCCATTTTTCTTGCACAACGTGCCCTTTAGGATGCACCACGTGCTCCAAGGGTGCCACTCGCCTCTTGACTGACTTGGTAGACATCAATAACCCCTAGAGTCAATACACTGCCAGGTGAACTTGTGGGAGACTAAGGGCCTCTAAGGAATAAGGCCCCCGCCTTATTGCACGCCCCTTAGAATCATCGTGAGCGACTATCGCAGTCTTCCCTCACGACATCATGGGACCTCTCGAACTAGGTAATCGTTAACCTATAGTTTGAGCCACGACGGGAGTGTTAGTAGGCTGTGGCAGGGCTATTGTCCACACCTCTCCCTCAACATCTCTAGTGGTCGTGCGCGACCCCTTTACTCCACATGTGAGTCTAACTGACAAGCTATCCTCAGCTTGCATCATCAACAAATCGTGTTAGAATATATCCATATAATATCATCTAATCAGATGCACTAATACCACAGTAATACAATCAAACCCCAATGGTACACTCCCTGAATCGATCCAGAGTCCAAGGGGTTCCATCAATGCCTCTGCATCCTCAAGGTCCAAAATCCTGCACACTCAGTAAAATCGAGTCAATAGCACCTGTCTATGTCAATGCAGTAAAATGAAAAGTCATCAACCCATAATGCCTCAATATCAAAATAAAATGTTTTAATAGCATAATAATTCGGATCACTTGCGAGCAAGTGTCCTCCAAGAACAAGTTCGCTCAGTGCACCAGAGAGGGATGCTACAAAGGGACACCCTTCAATTGTAGACACTGCCATGAACATGGACATATTTTGAAGGATTTTCCCCTACCTTTTCATGGTCATAAATATGACTCTTCCCTTGCTCAAATTCAATTTCATCCTAGGCCATATGTCATCCTCAACACCAGTTCTTCTCATTCTTCTACAGATCGTTCCCACCACTTAGGAAGACAACATCCAACTCTAGAGAGAAGATAGCTTGCCTCCTGCATTGAATATAAACTACAGGCTCCCCCCCTAAATGAATTCACTCCAACGAACAAATCCCTCACTCATAAACAACCACTTTTTCCTCTCCATACAATCAGGGTTAAGCATCTTTCTTATCCTATCCCTTTTCCTATCAATATAATTATTCACTCTTTTCATTTTCTGAAGATGGATCCCCCTCCCTCTCTACAAAACCTTCCCTTCCCCATCCTCTATTATTCCTGGAACCCTCTTGTTTCTTCTTCCTTCTGCCTCCCCATTCGGGCTTGCTACACCTCCCAAGCTCCCATCTCTCCCATATTATGAGGACCCCTCCTCAATAGGCTCCAAGGACTCATCCATCATATTTAGCCTCAGAAACCAAAATATTTTGGTTCTAAGGCTGGAAGGGTCTAAGCTAGGCATAAACCTGGCCATCCATAAACTCAAAAAAGGTCGAGTTCGATCATCCCATCTCTCTAAAGCACAAAATCATGCACTAATTGACTTCGCTTATGGTAGACAACAGTCAAGTTTTTGGGATCTTAGAGAAACAGAATCCCTGACAGGGGTTTCCCCATCAAAACCCTCTTTTACAACTACATGGGTTTGGCAAGCCCCAAAAAAATAATTTCCCTAAAAAGGATGATCATCCAAAATCATCCTTCTATAATTCTACTTCAAGAAATAATGTCTTTAGAGGCCTTAGTGACAAAATATATTGAATCACTCTTTCCTTCCTAGCAATTTATCGGGATAGATGAAACTGGTCATTCTAGAGGCCTAACAATTGGTTGGTTGAATCGATCTGTCAATATTCAAAACTCGGCCTTGGAATCCTGCCTAGGGGTAGATCTCCTTCTGAAAGGATTCAGGTTGGAACTCAAGGTTCTAAATGTGTATTGGCCTTATTATGAATGGGCCACTTTTTGGGAATATCTCTTCAAGAAGGAGGTATTGAAAGTAAAAAATATGATTCTAGGTGGATACCTATATCTCTCCTTTGGGAATGCAAAGGTCTAGGGACCTTCGAACAACCTAGACCCACAATATTCCATGTTTTCCCATATCTTCTCTGACATTGGAATTATCGAGATACCACTCATCAAGATCCTCCCCACCTAGAAGAATATGAGGAATGACAATGCTAGGGTGGAAAAAATATTAGATCCCTTTCTGGTCCATTAATCCCTCGTTGATTTCCTTATTCAATTCAAACAATGGATTAGCAATGGAGGAGAATCAGACCACTACCCGATTTGGCTTGAACTTGATTTTGGACCAAAGAAACTAGCCTACCCTTTCAATTTCATCACAACCTAGCTAGAGGATGAAGACTTCCAGAAATTGGTAAAGGAAAATTGGATGGTCATTGACCCAACAACCGCCCCCCAGAACGGTTTAGTTTTTGGAAAATATTAAGCGTATAAAGAAGATTGATTTATCTTGGGCTAGTGAAAAGTGTTCCAGAGAAGACGTATAACTAAGACATATTGAAGCCCAACTTGATCATATTACCAAATTGAAGGATGGTATTTTTTACTCACAAGAGACCAAAGAAAATTTAATATCTTTGTAGACCCGTCGTAAAATATTTTGGACGATAAATAAGCTAAATGGAGTCTCAAGAGTAGAGCTATTTGGCTGTACAAAAGAGACAAAAACAAACAAAAAGAATCATGCCTTTGCAAAAGGGAGGACGCATAAAAACACTATTTGGAAACTACAAGGCCAAGTGGACTCTCTAGTCACCTCGTTTGAGTATCTAGCTCAACTAGGGATCACACACTTCCAAACTCTTTTTAGGACTGGTCTTAGAGAAAATACCATGGATATTATTAAATTGGTAGTCAAATTCCTTAGATTTGTTGATGATGATGGAAATCGAGATCTATTTGCAGAAATCCCTGAAAAGGAACTAAAAGAAACAATCCAAAGCTTCCAAAAGGATAAAATCGCAGGTCCGGACGGGTGGACTATTGAGTTATATTTTCATTTCTTTGATCTACTTGGAGCGGACCTTTTATAGGTAGTAGAGGAGTACATAAGGAATGGGTGTCTATATGCACCTATAAATTAGGCCTTCATTGCTCTCAATCCAAAAAGAGATGAACCTCAATCCTTTTATGACTTCCATCCTATTTCCCTCTACAATTTCCTCTACAAAATCATAGCCAAAATTATTGCAAGAAGAATAATCCCATCCTCTCAAACACAATCTCAAAAGAACAATTTGGTTTTCTGCAAGGTCACCAAACACATGAATTATTGGTGTATCCCAAGAAGGACTTTACGGCCTAAAAACCTCCATATCCCAAGGAGACATACTAAAAGTTTACCTATCAAAGGAATTGGATATATTAAATTGGTCCTACATTAGACTTCTCCTTAGACATTTGGGTTTTGAAGTACCCTTTATCAAGTGGATTGTGGTCTGTTTAACTTCAATATCCTTTTCTATTCTTATAAATAGGGTAGCCTCTCCTTTATTTCACTGAGAGCGTGGATTCAGGGAAGGCTACCCACGATGTTCGTTCTGGTAATTTCCACAACATATTCGTCGTCCCAAGACAAAAAATTACGTACCTTCTTTTTGTGGATGATATTCTATTATTCTCTAGAAATTGACGTTGGGATGCAAAGAAACTGGCTGAAATTATAAACATGTTCCATCTAGCCACAAGTATTACCATCAATGTTCAGAAATCAACAATTTTGTTTTATTGGATGGAGGAGGTAGAAGTTTACTTTAAAATAATATTCCCCTACAAGACTAGACTTTTAGGAGGGAATAAAATACTTTGATTTTCATTTAAAACAAAATGATTATAGTAAATAAGACTGGTGTTGGCTTCTATCCAAACTAGAAAATCAATTAAAAGGACGCAATTTTAAATGGCTATCACGGGAAGGGAGGATTAATTTGGAAAAAAAAAATTTGGAAGCCATTCCAGTCTAATGGATGTAACTTTTCTGGATCCCAAAAGGAATTATAGATGAAGCAAGAAGGATATTTTTCCTCGTTATCTTGTTCGGAACACAGGAAAAATATACCACCCCCTGGGCCAAGTGGGATCAACTAGCTCATCCAAAATCCCTAGTTGCATGGGGTATAAAAAGCATTTTTCCTTTCTCAAAATATTTGGCAACTAAGTCTGGTTGGATACTGCTCACCAAAGACAACCTTTGGACAATTTTTTTGATACAAAAGTGCATTCGCTCAGATTCACTTGAATATTGGATTCAAAAACTAGAAAAACAACATACAAACTAATCCATTATCTAGAATTCCTTCCTATTATCTTTTCAAGTAATCAATGATGGATTATCCTGGAGAGTGGGAAATGGATCTCGAGTTCGAACTGGAGTTGATCCCTAGCTAGGAAGTGGGTCACACATTCCTTGAGTCTTGAGACGAATGACAGAATTCACCTACAAGATATGTTTTACCTTCCGAAAGTGACATAACCACTTAACACCTCTCTATGGAAACAAGGATGGAAGAAGGTAGAAACTATCATATTTTTTTTCCCACTCGGAACAATGGAACAGTTATATCACTTCATTTTAGTCAAGTCACATACGCGTCACTAAAGGATAAGATGTACTTGTATGGAGAAAATATCCTCATGGGTTATAGACTCCAAAATTGATATAGATCTCAATAAATATTGAACTAATTCAAAGGAATCCATCCTGGTGGTGGCGAGGTATATGCAAAATAAAGTACCCACAAAAAGAAAATATTTTCATGTGTTGTGTACTCAATAAACAATTCCCCAATTGGGACAACATGAATAAGTGAAACATTGAAGGACCTAGATGGTGCCCCCTCTACAAAGTATCGAATGAAAATAGCACACACCTTTTCATCCTATGTCCTTTCTCCAAACAAGTCTGACAAGATATAACAATACATCTAAATAGAATAATAACTTGGGAAGGCCCCACTGTAGAAACAACCTAACAACAATGGACTCAATATACACCCTACAAAAACATCAAAGCATTGTATTTTATTGTCTCCTCGAGAATCTACTTAACACGTAATAAGGATATCATTCAAGACCAACCTTCCCTTCCTGAACTCATTTCTACCCAAGCATTAGAAATTCTTTCACATTTCCTTTAGGAAAAAGATATCCCTCCCATATTCCTCACTTTCCCCATTCCCATTGGCCCTTATAGGACTTCGTATTTCTTCGATGGAGCCTCTAAAAATAATAATCAAATATGTGAAGGGGGTGCAACTCTATACTTCTCTGACAAATACCTATGCAAAATCAAAATGGGATTGGGTCCAGGAACAAACAAATATGATGAACTCTTGGCCTTAAAGCTTCTACTACAATTTGTAGGGGAAAAGGGGGTATGAAACCTACAAATATTTGGAGATTCAAAAAATGTTATCAACTGTACTCGTGAAAAACAATATTGTCACAACATTGTTTTGTAGCCTCTCTTAGAGGAAATCTTCATATTACTAGACACTTTTGACGCTTTCTCACGGTACCTGGCACATATCTGAAGCAAAGGAAGAAGACACATATGAGTTTTTTTATCACCCCTTCTTAGAGGCCACATAATAATTACTCCAACAAAAACTATCATTGTTCTACTTTGGATCACCAACATTACTTTTTTTCTGAAATATTGAACGTTTTTTTTTTCTTCTCTCTACACTACACAACCCTAAATTCCTCGCAGGGACAGACTACTCATGACTATCGCAAAACTATGAGACACACATGTTTTGTATCTCATTAATGTACTAAGTTTTTTTCCTTGGTGATTACAGAAGGTAGACTCATATATAGTACATATGGAAAGTGCTCAACACCTACAAAATGTAATTTTTTTCTCTCCGGATGAATAAAATTATGCTTGTTTTCCAAGGATTTTTTTTTATAAAAAGTGAATATAATAAAACTGAAAAGAAATACTAATATTATAACAAGGATAAATATAATAATATAATTTATAAAATACCGAGATAATATGAAAGAGATTAGAAAAAATTTAAAGGAAAATAATTGTTAACAACTTCAACCTTTTTTTTTTGTAAATAAAAAGATTTAATTCCGGAAAAACATGTTGTAATCATACATAACAAAGTCATGTCTCGAGGTGTGCCACCTATTCCACCAGAAAAGTGTAAACTAGAATACATGGAGACCTTATGTTCTAGCTTTATCATGAGAAAAAAACCACCACATGCTCTGTCAAACATTTGGAAACTAGAACAGGTGGCAGGGGAATGTATTGTCTAATTTGTCTGAACATGGAGAAAGAGTCTTGAACATGGGTATGGAAAATCAGTTGTATATTTGCAAAAACATTTCATAGACTAAGCATCAAAATAACCAACATCAAAAGAACTAAGCATGAAAAGAATGAGTGTAACCTATTCCAACCTGAGCCCCACCATGAGAAGTGAATACGTATGGTTGCACATAGGTTGGGAACCATTGTTGGCTTTGTGAGCTCGAGAGCGCTCCATCCAAAATGTCGAGTTGGATGTTGATAAAGGTATTCTTGTGAATATTTTCTTGCATATCTCTGTGCATCTCAAAGATGAACTCCAAATCTTATGGCACAAGGAGGCAAGTGGAGTGTGGGTCTCGTTCTGGAGCTGAGGATGGTGGTGGAGGTTGTATTGGGTAGTCAACCGATGGAATTTATTTCTCAATTATGCAAGTCACCCAGTCTGAGGCGCATGATGCAATAGGGACAAAGTGACTGGTGCTAGGCGGTTCATGGGGGTATGGAACTACGTAGAGGAGGGATTCTAGTGGAACCATAATTGTCTCTTTCAGAATCTCCTCCTCTACAATGGACATTGGAGGCATAGTTTTCTCCCAATCTCAGTAAATCAGAGAACTCAAAGAAGCCTGGGTGAGCATGTGAATTCGATGCTTCCTGGTAGCATAGTTGTTCTATGAAGGCCCTCTCTTAGGCTTACCATGCTCCTGTGGCATGGTGGTGAGGAAAAACTAGAATATAAGTGGCTTGAGAAATCGCAGAGCAGGGAGAATGACAAGAGAAAATCCAAAATTCAATAGTTGAGTTGAGTGGGAGGAACCGTAACATACTAGGAGGAAGTGGAGGGGCGCCAAGGGAGATGAAATGACCTTGTGCATGCCTCATATACCCATATCCATCCACCAACCAAGGTACATTGAAGGAACCATTAAACCTATGCGAGGGAGCTATCGAACCTACTCTCAAGCGCTTTCAATACTATGTGTTATCCCCATTTTGTGGATAACTAAGGAGATAATTTCTCAAGGCACTCATGTTGCAAATATGGAGTGTTGAGAGACTACATGACCAACAATACCCTTTTCACAGATGGAAAACCCACTCACCACCACAGATGGTCATAGGTTTGCATATGGCATCCACCACATGAGCTCACTTCTGGAAGGTAGTGGGTCATGCCCCATGAGTTACAAGTCAGTATTATGGTGAGAATCATTTCAATATTTAATCCATTTGATTATGTTGTATCTTATATTTCTCTAGATTTCATGATATGTGCTTGAGCATTATGCCTTTTTCCCTTCTTCACCTTGGTGGTTGACATTGTGCCCTAGTAAGTGGTTTTCCTTTGGGATGTGTTTGCTACTACAAACTCCCTTAATGAGTCATTGTACCATTCCCAACCATACTTACCATTTTCCATAATTATTCCCCTCCATTTCCTTATCTCTTGGGGTTTTATGGTATGTTGACCCAAGAAGGGGTTGTCCCTCATTCTATGGAAAGAATGGGGTAAAGGCCCATAGGGGTTGGTGTTGGGTAAAATGTAAAATCCTTATATAAACCTTCCATATGCTTTTCCCATGGATCACCCAATAAAAAAATGAAACACTTATATTTGAATAAATGGGACCCGCAATATAATAAAGAATGTTTAAAAGGTTAGTTGAAGGATAGGAGGTCTCATCATGATATGACCTATTACGTCCATGGATATCTAGTGGTATAACATTGTCACCATATGGTCACCAAACTATGTAAATGGCTCTCGCTTGCATGAATGAGTGAAACGGGGTCTCATCACGAGCTAGCCTTCTCATTTCCATTAGATTTTTGTGGGTGACATTGCCACCACTTGTTCAACATGCTAGGGAAGTGACCTTGAACCTCTCCTTTTTCTATATTGAAAGAAAATAAAGAAAGAAGGATACAAGGAAATTGATGGGCTTGGAAAAAGTGCATTGTAGACGAAGGTACCACACACCCTCTACAAAGGCACCCAAGAATGAGACACTACGACCCCTTGTACTTCATTCACTTTACATGGATTAAATAGGGATATATTGAAATTTCTCCTTGACCAAGGGAAAGACCTACCTAATAGGACACCTTGTCAACCCTCCCATATTTAAAATTGACAAGTCACATAGTGTCTTTGAGTTGTTAATTGCTTGATATAGTGATATTTGATGCACATGCTTGGATGGATTATTTATTGATTGGATTCACTTATCATGATGTTATGACTTGAGATCCTTGGAGTGCATGTTCATTTGTCTTTGGAAGACCTAGTTGGTGGACATTTTTGGGAGAACAATCATATCTTGGACTTCCATGAAGCTACAAGACAACATGTTAGAATCCAGGGTACCGCATGTGAGATGAGAGAGATTATAATTGGATGGACTTGATGATGACTTGGAAAACCTATCCCACCTCTTACTTGCCAAACGATTTTCCAAGGAGGGGAAAACATTCAACTTTTGAGATTGACTTCATGATCTTGGGGACTAGGGCATGGTGGTGAGGTGCCACTCTTTGACACATGGATGTTTGAAGAGGATAAGGGTCTTTACCATAATGAGAGTTCTTATATTCTTGACATGTGGCCTTTGGAGGCCTATCCATGCTTCTCCAACACCAATAATTCCTCAGGGTGGCAAAACGTCCAATAAAGGGGTGACGCCCTCCTAAATTATGGTTTTATTTGTGCAAAAAGTTAAATTTTTAATATTACTTTGGTAAGGGGGAACAATTAGGGTTGTTAACCCCTAATCTTGTGTTTTACTCCTTAATTTGTTGACAAACTATGTTAGCTACTTTTAGTATAAATAGAGAGCATAAGATCTCATTTTGAAAGATAACTCTCCCTCATTGTGAGAGGACTTGGTCTGAAATTTTTGGCCCTCTTGTATCTTTTGTATATCATGTGCACTTTTGTAAGGCTATACTTATGAATGATTGACAGAAGAAGTGATGCGCTAGCCTTGGAAGGATTTTTTATTGCTATTGCGGTGGATTGTTTTAGCATTTTTCCTTGAATTGGTATGGTTTTTACTCTCTTGCTATCATTTGTTTCAAATCAAGGTTATTGTGATAGGAACTAGGTGGGAAGTATAAGAGCATACACCTCCACCTTAGGCTTCATCACTTTATTCTTCATCTTATTTATTTAACAAGGGTTTGCTGAGAGAAGTATAAGGGCATACACCCTCTTAGCTTAAACCCTGGCCTAGATAAACTTGCTTTGGGAAGTAAAAGTGATTACACACCCAAGGAGGTAGCTTCTCTAGGATGATTCTTACTCAATTAACCCAATAGTAAAGGCACTATTCATACTTTTTTTCATTGGAAATATAAAATATTTTCCTTGGTAAACACAATTTTTGGTCTTTTAAAGGTCTCTTGCATGAAGTTGATGTGTCTCATTGAGAGGAGCCTTCCACCACTAGGACGTCCCCTCTCTCCTAACACTCTAATTTATGTTACAAAATTTAACCTACAGCCATTAGGGCTGCATAAACCTAGCTAATAACACTCTCGTAACTCCTAAACTAACCCTAGACTAGCTCTCTAACTTCACTCACCTAGTCTACTAACAAGGGCACACTTTTTGGGATAGTTCTTGGAAACTTTTCATGGTTGATTTTTCTACTGCATTCCATTGAATTATACAGCCCTATGGCCATATTTTTCTGTATAAAATGCATGTTTACAATAGCCATCTTATCTAGCTTCTTAAGTGCCATTTTTCAGCATATGTTCATTGCTAAGTTTGATGTTGATTTACCTAATTAGTCTAGATATTTATATGATGATTTTAGATGCATTATTTTCTGATATAAACTGATATCTACTGCTGAAAATTCGGGAAAACAAGATTAAATTTCTGATCCAACTAATGTAACGACCCTAGTTAAATAAATACTTAAAGATTATAAAGTAAAATTAATTAAAGAAAATAATTGTGATTAATTAAGTAATACTCTAACTACACATCACCTTTAATGACCTGAGAAATAAATTTAAAAGATCAATGAAAAATGTTAAAAAAATGGTTGCGTATGCAGAGAGGGAGCTTATGGATCCCGAGAAGATAAAACATCTAAGGAAGGAGAAGGGACAGGCACGGAGGGTGGTTGGAGGAGTAACTGCATGAGTCGACGAAGGAGGAATAAGGGAGAGGGGAAGGTTGATGGGAGTATCATTCGACAAAGGAGAGATTTTTCTGGGGACTTTTGGACTTACTGTGAGCACAAAGTTTCGGACTGTGGATTTTGATGAGGGGAGGCACTGAGTTGTTGGAGGTTTTGGGCATGGAGGGCCAAGATATCCGTAGATATCCTGGAGCTAGGTAGTTTTCCTAGTTGGCAGGGAGGATAGTAGTTTTGGGCAGTTATTTTCTTGTTGATGCAGGATTGATCTGTATACCAGGTAGCAGGAAGTCAGCAACAAGGAAAAGAGGCAACAAAAATTAGCATCAGAACCAGGTATTTGTCAAGTTATGTATTTATTTCATTCTGCCATGAATTCAGTATTTATTGATAAATCTAAGTTACTGAAGTTGATGTCATGAAAATCAATATTATGCTAGGAAGTTATTGTTTCAGCTTAGTAAATAAATTGCTTATGAAACTTAATGATGTTTAGAATTATTTGGTTGTTACATATGGTATCAGAGCGTCTTAGTTCCAAATTTGGGCCTAATGGCCAAAACCCTGAGTGTTAACTCCAACCACACTTAAACTACAAACAAAACACGTTCAGTTTGACCCGATATGACTGATACAGTATCTGAAAATATACTCAGGTAGTACCCCTAAGTTATCCAAGCAAATAATCTCATATATCACAAGCAACAGCTTTAGGTAATACCCTGTAACTAGATCATGTATGGCCACTACAGTTTTAGTCTGAACATTCGAAGGAATGCCTTTAAAATAGTGGTAGCAAACCGGATAGTTGGAAGGATCACTTCCCACAAAATGACTATCCTTAAAGCAGCTTGAATAAAGCTATTAAGCATGAAAAATAGAGATGATAGCTTAATTTTATTTTGAGCAATACTTGTCAATGAAGTTCCGGGTAGAATAGACACCTGAAATCGTTAAAAATGTCAAGGGAAACTTCTGTCTAAGGATTGAAGTTGGTAAGAATTAATAACTACACAAATTATACTAAATAAAATGCAAAAGGACATTTGAAGGACCTCGAAAAGGCCTACTTCATCTCGAAATTACCCGAAGGAGTAATTGCCAATGCACAGTCGAGCAAAAGAAATTTAGAAGAGTTGTATCACACAGGAAGTGTGTAAACTACTTGCATGTAGTAGCCTCGGTGAATTTTAATAATGCAAAACCCCATGAACAATAGCCCCATACAATTTTAACCTTGTCAAGAAAGCAATTTTAACACTACGTAATGTTTTATGCAACAAGTCGATTATCCCGAAGGAGAGCTGTCAGTTACGCGTGAGGACGGATCTGAGCCATCAGATCTCAGGCGAAATCTCGTCAGCCGTCAGATCTTGAGAAGTTGCGCAAGGTTTAAGTCCTAGTGTGCAGAGGAGGAGCCACCGGGATATCAGAATATCGGGGTTTTGTTAAGTCAGAGAATCAAGACCTTGTGGTTCTCAAAATCCAGAGAACGGATCCCAGCCGTTGATCTCAGCAGGGACACGCATCAGCATTCTGGGGGGGGTATCGAGATTTTACCCATCAGGAATTTCAGGGGTATAGAACAGTTGCGTCAAGGAATTGCGATACGCGATTTCTCGATAGGATCAGAGCCGTCTAGACAATAGGACACGTCTCAGTAGATCCCAGGAAGTCGGGGATCGGGAAATTGGGGTTTTCAAAGACAAAGAAACCTCATCGCTAAGAATCGCGATCCACGATATCCCGACAATGACGTAAGTGTAGAGGGGCCACCAGAGTCGGAGTGGAGGACAGGTGTCTGTCATTCGGGGAGAGTCGGAGACTCTGTGAGCAAGAGGTCGGGAAATCCGTAGAGGAAATCCCGATAAAATCAGAGCCGTCCATCTGTGGGATAGGTGGCAACCATTGAGAACCATCGGCATTTGGCCCCATCGAAAAATCGAGAATCGACGTATCGAGGATTTCGTGGACACGAAATCTCTACATTTCGAAATCACGAAGTTCAAAACCCCGATGAGTGGGGCTGACTGATTACACATTAGAGAGAGAGGATAGCGCCAGCGAGAGGGACCAGTTGTCAGCCAACCGGAGTATCGGGATATCAGGAATTCCATAGGCACGAAATTCATGCAAATTTATAGTGCGATATCCGAAACCCTAATAAGGGACAAGGCTGTGGCCTTGTGGTATAATGGTCATATGAACCAGAAAATTTAGACCGAAGGGCTAAGGCACAAAGTACCGCATCGGCATATCAGTGATCGGGAGTCTATGAGGACAGAGGTTCGTGACAGCGAAAGTCGCGAAACCCCGAATCCCGACAGGAATAGGACTATGGTCACATAGAACAGGGTCATATGGACCAAAGCATAGCCAAGGAGGGCTAAATCTAGAAGGTAGTGCATCAGCATATCATAGATCGGGAGTCCGTGAGGGAAGGAGACTCTCGACATCGGACATAAGGAAACCCCGAAACCCAAAATTTAAGTGAGGAATTTCACAGTTAGGAGCAAAGGGCCGTGAGAAAAATGGAAGGCAATGTATGCGCAACTAACTACATGAATATGCACAGAGGAATAAATTTATAAAGATAAACGAAATAAATTGAAAGAAAAATACCCAAAATCCATACAGGGCTGGAATTAGAAGCAAATCATTTTGTTTGAAAAGAAGAAATCACCATTCATTACCACCGTGTAAGGAAAGTTTATGCAATTTCTTAATACGAATAACCCCGCGTTCTTCATGAAGGTACTGAAACTGTGCACAACATGCGGACTGAATCATACCTCTTACTATAGCTGAGGGCGAGCTCCACAAAATGTACACACAAGGGATTGGTTCCCAACATTTCAAGGAGACTGGACTCCAGGTCCTGGATCTTATTAGGGGCCATATCAATATACTCTGTTTCTGCAAAAAGAACTGGTAAAGTGCTCAGAACAACGGTGTGGAGGTGAGCCATGGCAAGGGAGATTCTGAAAACCTCTGAGCAGAGTAGAGGCAGATCTGTGGTGGACAAAGACTAATGCGAGGAAGGTCCCAGCGGATGAGAAAGCGGGACAAAGGAAGAACGCGTGGAGAGTTGAAAGGTTGACAGGTGTAGAAATTGGGGGTTAGATACGAGGGAGCTTATGAAAGCTAGACGAGCATGTGGAACCCATGCGTGCCCAAACCCTTGGGTATACGTTCAATTATTATGTATATAGAATATAAAGCATTAAAAATAATTTAAAAATAAATTAAATAATTTAGTATAAATGATTTATATATAAATAAGGATAAGTTAGTTTAAATTTAAAGTAAAGATAATTCGAGTTAAATTAGTGTAATAATAATTTTAAAATTAATTATTTTATTTAGTGTAAGGTTAATCTACCTTAAAGTTCGATGTTAACCAAGCTTAGACGCTTCATCCTAACCCAAACCTAGCCAATTCCCCTGATAGAGTAATGTCTGTTTACAGACAAGTAAAGAAAACTTATGCCCAACCCTGTTTCTAAGTTTAAGTAGCACCAATTTGAAACGTCCTGGAACTCACCCTGATAACTTTGGGGTGATGCAGGTTAAGTGATACAAGATGGCCAGGACTCAAAGGGGTCGAGGCAGGGGAGCATCGTCACGGGCACCACCGACGCCACCCACACCACCCACACCATCAACACCACCAACACTACCACTGCCATTGCCCGAGCTAGCCCTCATACTGTGCTCATTAGAATCCATTAAAGAGACTTTAAAGGGGCACCAGCCAGCAGGGACTGAAGTGGAACCCCCACCATCTGGAACGAGTAATTCAGAAGCATCAAGGAACTCAAGGGGAGAATTTCCACCTGAAGACATCACACGAGAGCTGCAGAAGATCAAACTTCTGAAGTTTTCCGGAGGTCGCGCCAACAAACGCGTGGAAGCATGGTTGGAAGGCATGACAAGGTTTTTTGCCTTAAGGGACTATGCGTCCAATTCAAAGGCAAAGATCGCAATTTTCCAGTTAAGAGATAGTGCCTTGAACTGGTAGGGCAACTTGGAGAGACAACTACACCTTACCCCAGACACAATATCTTGGGAACTTTTCGAGGACAGGTTCCAAAGGAAATATCTACGAACATACTACGAGGAGCAATAGGTAGGGGCATTTCATGCCTTAGTACAAGGAAACAGAACTATAGAAGAATATGAGATCAGGTTTATGGAACTGGTCAAGTATGTTTCGTATATGGACAATGACCAGCGACAGGCAGAGCGCTTCGTTTATGGATTGAACCCAAAGATAAGAGCTATGGTGCGAATGTGGAAACCATCTTCAGTAGCGGAGGCGGTAGAAAGTGCGCACTATGCGGAAGAACACATGAACTTAACAGGAGGTACAAGATCAACATTTCCACATCGCCCTGGATTCGTAGGAAAGACCTCGAGGAAATTTCCTAGGGGAGGGGGCTCAAGGCCACCACCTTATGGTAATAGAGTCGTGCCAGGGACAGTAGCTGTAGGGATTTCAATGGTAGCTAGTGCAGCATCTCGTTCAACGCCAACGGTGCAGACAGGTCCACGACCATCTCGGGGAACAACTAGTAGGGGCAGGGGTTCTAGGGGAAGGAACTCATTTCAAGGAAAGACACATAACAATACATAGGTTCAATCAGGTGTTACTTGTTGGGGGTACGGGGGACCCCATTACCAGAGTGACTGCCCGGAGTTGCAATCAGGGTTCATGCATAGAGAAGGAAAGGCACCAGTGGGGAGAGCAACTAGCAACCATCAGATTTACGTAGCGGTTAACAACCGCCAGGCTAAACATCAATCCACAGTAGTAGAATCGTCAGGTACGCTAAATCATATTAATGTTAAGATTTTGTTTGATTCTGGTGCGACATATAGTTTCATTTCACCATCTGCATTAGAAAAGAGTGGGTTGGCAGCCTACGAGCACAATGACTTTAAACAAGTCGAGATGTCTTCG
>SNQJ01S0011801.1:190315-218802 GCA_010110895.2 Picea sitchensis
TCATGGGATAACGGTTCTAGTTCACGCTCCCCAAGATGTGTGATGATGACTGTCAGTTGCCTGCTAGGGAAGCTTGGTCGAGATAGCGACACTTCCACTTACGGGTTCTATTTGGAGTTAGGTCAATATAGTTGACGCTCCAATATAGTCTAGCAGAGGACGAATAGGAATGGAGTTGGAAGTAGGTTAGGGAGGAAGGATGAGTAGTAATAGTTGAGACATTATGGAGATTTGTTTTGTGGAAGAATTAGAAATGTGTATATCTGAATATTCATTATGATGTAACTAAACCACAATTGTTTAAAATAAATTATTGAACCAGACAATTGTAATTAAAACAATTTCTCACATAATTAATTGATTGTAGTCTTTTATAAAAGACTAGCCTTGTTGACTGGATTGAATGCATACCTAAATTATTAAAGGATGACAGTTTGATTATTAGTATGTGCACGAGATTTGCATGTACTAGATACACATGCATGTCTTGTACATATACGCTAGTATGTATGAGATTTCTTGACTTACTTACTGATAATGTCAGTTACTTGTTGTGGATGTGTGAACCATGCTCTTTTCCTTTGTACCATCAGATACCTTAAACTTCGGGACGACGTTTCTTGAAGGGTGGGTGTATGTAACGACCCTAGTTAAATAAATACTTAAATATTATAAAGTTAAATTAATTAAAGAAAACAATTGTGATTAATTAAGTAATACTCTAACTATAGATCACATTTAATGACCTGAGAAATAAATTTAAAAGATCAATGAAAAATGTTAAAAAAATGGTTGCGTATGTAGAGAGGGAGCTTATGGATCTCGAGAAGATAAAACATTTAAGGAAGGAGAAGGGACAGGCACGGAGGGTGGTTGGAGGAGTAACTGCATGAGTCGGTGAAGGAGGAATAAGGGAGAGGGGAAGGTTGACGGGAGGATCATTCGACAGAGGAGAGATTTTTCTGGGGACTTTTGGACTTACTGTGAGCACAGAGTTTTGGACTGTGTCTTTTGATCAGGGGAGGCACTGAGTTGTTGGAGGTTTTGGGCACGGAGGACCAGGATATCCGTAGATATCCTAGAGCTAGGTAGTTTTCCTAGTTGGTAGGGAGGACAGTAGTTTTCGGCAGTTATTTTCTTGTTGATGCAGGATTGATCTATGTAGCAGGTAGCAGGAAGTTAGCAGCAAGGCAAAGAGGCAACATAAATTAGCATCAAAACCAGGTATTTGTCAAGTTATGTATTTATTTCATTCTGCCATGAATTCAGTATTTATTGATAAATCTAAGTTACTGAAGTTGTTGTCATGAAAATCAATATTATGCTAGGAAGTTATTGTTCCATCTTACTAAATAAATTGCTTGTGAAACTTAATGATGTTTAGAATTATTTGGTTGTTACAACTAACATCTATCATTTCAAAGTATATTTTCTTGTGTCTCGGGCAGGTACAATCATCTGGAGAAGTATTATACATGTGGGGTAGAAATTACTCGACTTGCAAGGACTTATTCCACATAGAATTGACCTCTAGGGGATTCACTTTCATTTCCCTCTACCTCCATCTCAATCCCCCTAGGGTCACGATATCACCTCCCTAGAGTGACCTAGTCACCCTTGAAGTGTGGGACCTACATCGAGGTGACATTGGGTGTAGGATTCCCAAGTTGTATCACTTTTTTCGTGGTTGGGTTGAGCGTTTCTCAACCTGAAACTTGCGTTGTAACATTTTGGCTATGTTCCCGAGGAAGATTTTGAATCTTCTTCATACAATAACGAAACTTTGGTTATCTATCCCAAAGCCTTTCCCTTAGCTTACCTGGCAACTCCACCCAAGGAATATTACCTTTCCACCTTTTCTTAATGACTTATTTTTGAAATTCATTTGGCGACTCCACCTTCCTAGAACCCTTTATTCCCCAAACCTTTTCCCCCTGGGAGGTTCAATCCTTCTAAGGTTTACTGAAGAAGGCCTCCTCTCAAGTCTCTCATTTCTAAGACCATTTTCTTTAAATCCCTTCCCCTTTCTCCAATGGATCTCCCTTGGGAAAGAGACCTATATAAACCCCTTAACATGTCCAATATCCAAGGTTACCCTAACCAGATACCAACATATGTCAAAAAGTGGTTGCCAAAGTTCCTAGGAAACAATGTGAATACTGTCAAGGACCACATTTATTTCATCAGATGAGATATGGAAAATGCAGGTATAGATGATGAATATGTGGCCATGAGACTATTTGCTTCATCATTGATTGAAGAAGCCCTTGATTGGTTTAGAGGACTCCCCGATAATCATATCACGACCTATGATGATTTTCCTCCTTATTTAAAAGAATATGGTCAAGAAAATCATATGGTGGGACACCTAGGACTCAATTCAATCAAATAAAGAAAAAGGAGAATGAAATGATAAAGGAATTCATTTCAAGGTTTGACAGGTTGTACAATCGAACTCCAACATATTATCATCCAACAACATCTTCAGTTTGTCTCCTTTACATGAATGCCTTTGAATGGTTGTTCCAATACATTACTAAAGATAAAAATACCACATCATTGGCAGAGGATAAATAATTTAGTATTGGCACTGAAGAGAATCTCCTTGATTAAAAAATAGAACCTTTTTCAGTACCCTTGTAGAAAGAAAAAATCAAGGATGAAGGTTTCCAACAACAATGTTCTTGATTTGATTGGTTTCCTGACTCAAATCATATAGTAGATGAATACTCAGTTTTTCCAGGTGAAGGATCAAACTATGAACTCTATGACTACAGTGGAAAGAAATCAATCTCCTTCCAGAACTCTATTTTCGAGATAGCAAAGAGATTCCACCAATTGGAAACGAAGAACTCAACAAGAGGCAAAGGCCCTGGATACTTTGAAACCTATTGGAACACTTGATATAGAAGCATGGTGTCTCCCATGCTAAGAACCCCACAAGGAAGATGAACGCCCCCAACAAGATGAATATTATTTTGACGATATAAAATTCATGATTTGCAATCTCAACGATGGACATGTTACTCAAGAACATATCAATGAATCTAGAAGAATAGGAGAAAGAGAGGGGAGAATCATGTCCTTAAATAAACTAACAGATTATCAGAGGAAGTAATTGAGGAGGAGGTAAATTATAACGTATAGAAGAAAAATGTCTTCAGCCGCTCCATCACAACCCGATACTCCTCTTCCAATAGCAGAAAAGGTGGCTCCAACACCTCCATCTCTAGTATGTGAGTTTCTTCCTAAGATGAATCCTACAGATGACATTCAGTTGAGTATAGATGTTGCAAACATGTTTGGAAAATTGAATATGACGGTCCCAGTGGTAGATATGTGTAAGATCCCTTCTGTAAAAAGGTATTTTTTGAGGATATTAAAGGTGCTATTTGAGAAGGAAGATCCTCTCATCATGTTAAACACTATGCATCTCAATTGGCCAAAATACAAGAACCCTCCCTTCTATCTCTCATTAGGCATGAATGGAATCCTCTTAAACAACTGCATGCTTGATTCATGGGCCTCAACAAATGTCATATTATTGAAGGTGATGAAACAACTTGTTTTCAAGAGAACCCGACCTTATGGAAATGTTTGTGGTATTTATTCAAGAATATTTAAGGTCTTGGGAGTATGTGAGGACATTGAGGTATTTCCGATAGATTTTCCACATATCAGTGTCCTCATGGACATATTGGTGATCGATGTCCCTGATGCCTGGGGGGTTCTCTTGTCTTGGACATGTTCCTCATCCCTTGGAGGTTTCCTTAGTGTGAACCTTACACATGCATATATTCCCATGGGAGATGGCATGTATGAGATCTTACATAACAGGGAAAAGAAAGATACATATGTGATGAATTTGAGGGGACCCAATTATGTCAGTGAACACTACCATGATATACCTCCAAATATTATTGAGTATGATCCATCCAAGTTACCCTTCATGTAGGAAGATGCAGTAGAGATGTTTCTCCCATGGACAGATGAAAATAAGACAACAAAATACCATAAGAAGGATTCAAAATCTATTCATATTATACAAAAGGAAGGTGAGAAAAATGAATAATTCATCGAATATACACTCCACACAGAGCCTCCATACAGTGCGAATACACATTGCATCAATTTCAATGAAGGAAGTATTTTTCTCATGTGGGAAAAAATAAAAGGCAAGCCCATATATGAACATAATGACAACAATTCTTGTCTTGGCCCTTACATCATCAAGAAGAAGTCTAACAAAGAAAGGTACTATCTGACAACTTTAGATGGGAGATAGATGCCACTACCAGTAGATGGGTCTCTTCTTGAACCTCATCCAGGTTCGAACTTCATCCAGGTCACATGACTTTTTCAAAGCTCGTGCCTAAGGTAAGTTGGTATGCCATTTTCATTCCATTCATTTTTCATATTTATTTATCATACTAGTTTATATGCAATTCATTTTAATTCTACTCTACTTGCATATTGATTTCATGCTTAGCTTAGAATTTATTGAAAATCTGTCAAAATTTTCTTTTTTTAGCTGAGTCGGTTTTTATTATGATCATATGAGGAAAAGGATGAGTAGACCATCCTGCACTTGATAGTTTGATTTTTCCTTGCAGGCACAGGCCTACCAGGAGATGTTGCAGTTCTCATGCACTCTACGATGAGCACATGTCCACAAGTAGAAGCCAAATGTTATCTTGATTTTGTGGATAACTAATGATATGTTGTCTCGAGGCCCACAGGTTGCAGATACATAGTGTTGAGAGAATACATGACCAACAATACCCTTTTCATAGATGGAAAACCCACTCACCACCACATATGGTCACAGGTTTGCAGATGGCATCCACCACACCAGTTGGCTTCTGAAAGGAAGTGGTCCTTGTTCCATGAGGTACAAGTTACTATTATGGTGAACATCATTTCAATATTTAATCCATTTGATTATGTTGTATCTTAGATTTCTCTAGATTTCATGATATGTGCTTGAACATTATGTATTTTTCCCTACTTCACCTTGGTGGTTGACATTGTTCCCTAATATGTGGTTTTACTTGGGGATGGGCTTGTTACTGGGAACTCCCTTAATGAGACATTGTAACTTTCTAACCATACTTACCACTTTCCATCATTATTCCCATCCATTTCCTTATCTCTTAATATTTTAGGGTATATTCACCCAAGAAGGGGTTGTCCCTCATTCTATGGTAATAAGGGGATAAAATCCCAGATGGGTTGATGTTGGGTAAAATATAAAATCCTTATATAAACCATCGATATGCTTCACCTAGGGGTCACCCAAAAAATAAATGAAACACTTATATTTGAATAAAGGGGACCCACAATATAATAAAGAATGCTTAAAAGGTTAGATGAAGGATAGGAGGTCTCATCACGAGTTAACCTATCACGTCGATGGATATCTAGTGGTATGACATTGTCACCATATGGTCACCAAGCCAGGGAAATTTCTCTCAATTGCATGGCTAAGAGAAAGGGGGTCTCATCACCATCCAAACTTCTCATTTCCCTTAGGTGTTTGTGGCTAACATTTCCACCACCTGGTCACCATGCTAGGGAAGTGACCTTCAACCTCTGCTTATGCTATAATGAAATAAAATAAAGAAAGAAAGATAAAAGGAAATTGATGGGCTTGGAAAAAGTGCATTGCAAGCAAAGTTACCACACACCCTCTACAAAGGTACCCAAGAATGAGACACTACGACCCCTTGTATGCCATGATCCCTATGCCCATTGAGTCTTGGACCCTACCACTTCACTCAATTGACCTGGCTTAGAGAGGGATATATTGGAAGTTCTCATTGACCTAGGGAAAGACCTACCCAATAGGACACCTTGTCAACTCTTCGATGTTTAAGCTTGACAAGTCCCATAGTGTCTTTGAGTTGTTAATTGTTTGATATATTGATATTTGATTCACATGTTTGGATGGCTTATTTATTCATTAGATTCACTTATCATGATGTTATGACTTGATATCCTTGGAGGGCGTGTTCATTTTTCTTTACATGACCTAGTTGGTGGATAGTTTTGGGAGAACAAGCCTAGTTTGGGATTCCATGGGGCTACAAGCCCACAAGTTGGATGCTAGGGTCCCACATGATAGATGAGAGATATCAGACTTGGACAACCTTGAAAATGAATTTGAAAACCTAGCCCACCACTTGCTTGCCAAACGATTTTCCCAGGAGGGGAAAAATGTTCCACTTTTGAGCTTGATGTCATGATCTTGGGGGATAGGGCATGGTGGTGAGGTTACACTCTTTGACACATGGAAGTTTTAGGAGGAGAAGGGTCTTCACCATTATGAGAGTGCTTAGATTCTTGACATGTGGTCTTTGGAGGCCTATCCATGCTTCTCCAACATCAATGATTTCCTCAAAGTGGAAAAAGGTCCCCTAAAGGGGTGACCTCCTCCTAAATTAGGGTTTTATCTGTGCAAAAAGTGAAATTTTAAGTGAATTGTTTAATATTACTTTGTTAAGGGGGAAATATTAGGTTTTTTGACCCATAATATTGAGTTTTACTCAATTTTTGGACAAACTATGTTAGCTACTTTTAGTATAAATAGAGATCATAAGATCTCATTTTGATACATAACTCTCCCTCATTGTGAGAGGACCTCGTTTGAAATTTTGGCCCTATTGGGTCTTTTATATCTCTTGTGCACTTGTGTATGGATATAATTATGAATTGTTGATGGAAGAAGTGATGTGCTAGCCTTGGAAGGATTTTCTATTGCTATTGTGGTGGATTATCTTGGCATTTTTCCTTGAATTGGTATGGTTTTTACTTTCCTTCTATCATTTGTTTCAAATCAAGGTTATTGTGATAGGAACTAGGTGGGAAGTATAAGGTCATACACCCCCACCTTAGGATTCATCACTTTATGCTTCATCTTATTTCTTTAACAAGGGTTTTCTAAGAGATGTATAAGGGCATACACCCTCTTAGCTTAAACTCTAGTATAGAGAAACTTTCCTTGGGAAGTAAAAGGGATTACACCCCAAAGGAGGTATATTCTCTAGGCTCCTTTTTTAATCCATTAACCCAATAGTAAATTGACTAGTCATACATTTTTTCATAAGAGATATAAAATCATTTCCTTGGGAAACACAATTTTTGGTCTTTTAAAAGGTCTCTTGCTTGAAGTTGATGTGTCTCATTGAGAGGAGTCTTCCCCCACTAGGGCATCCCATCCCTCCCAAAACTCTAATTTATTTTACAAAATTTAACCTACAACCATTAGGGCTTCATAACCATAACTACTAACACTCTCATAACTCCTAAACTAACCCTACACTAGCTCTCTAACTTCACTCATCTAGTCTAGTAACTAGGGTGCACTTTTTGAGTTAGTTCTTGGAAAATTTTCATGGTTGATTTTGATGTTGCACGCCATTGAATTCAACAACCATAAGAATTCATTTTTCTGAAGAAAACACATGTTTACAACAACCATCTTATCTATCTTCTTAAGTGCCATTTTTCATCCTATGTTCATTGCTAAGTTTTATGTTGATTGACCTAACTAGTCTAGATCTTTATATGATGATTTTAGATGTTTTATTTGTTGATATTAACTGATATATACTGCTTAAAATTAGGGAAAACATTATTAAATTGTTGATACAACTAACATCTATCATTGGAAATTGTATTTTCATGTGTCTCGGGTAGGTCCAATCATCCAGAGAAGTAGTATACATGTGGGGCAACAATTACTTGACATGCAAGGCATATTTCCCTACCTTTTATTCCAATTAGAATTGACCTATAGGGGATTCACTTCCATTTCCCTCTATCTCCATCTCAATCCCCCTAGGTTCATTGAGATCACCTCCCTAGAGTGACCTAGTCACCCTTGAAGTGCATGACCTACATCAAGGTGACATTGGGTGTAGGATTTCCAAGTTGTAGCGCTTGTTTCCTGGTTGGGTAGGGATTTTCCCAACATACAAATTTCTCTATAACACTACCCTCAATATGAGAAATGTGATTGAGGACGATGACAGGCTCCTTTAATACTAGGCTCTACATGCTATCGACATGGCACCCCATCGAGTGTTAAAAATTTGGAGGACATGAGGGTGGGTTTTGGTCCACTTATGTGTGCATGGGTCATGATATTATTTAATATAATATCTTTGGGTGCAACCACACGTTCTACCACTAACTCAAGGTGACACGTGTCTCCAATTTAGGCTCTCACAGGAGTTGAACCTTTCCCAATGGTGAAAAAATCCTCGCTTTCCACCATTGGATCCAACCCCTTTGGGAATTCAAAATTTCAACATAAATCTGGAAGATGATTAAATTAAAAGGAGAAAAAGAAAAATAAATTTGAATTAGTTAATCAACTTAAATATGGCATAAGTCATAATCAAGGGAGATATGTTTAAAGGAGGGGGGGAAATATGCAAGCAAATTATTGATCAATTTTAAAATAGGGAGTGGAGTAATTAATATGAAAAGGGGAGAATTTTTTTTTTAATAGGATTGATAAAGGTAAAGAGGTAAACGAGATTAAAATTAGTTAAAATTTAAATTGAAAGTAATATTTAGGATAAATTGAAAATTAAAATGACGGATAATGAGAAAAGTTTTAGTAATAGATGAAGCATGAAAATCGGTTAATTTGAGGAGGAAAAAAAAGTTAAATAAAAGAATAAAAAAAGAGAGGAGAAAACGGGGCTTTAATAATTAAAGCGATGTATAAGAGATTTCCAAAATCAGTTAAGCTTGAAATCATCTTCACAATTAAAATTGTTAGATTGTTTTTTTATTTGAAGGGATTTCTTAATGATACATAAGGATTAGTGGGGAGTTGGCACTAAAATTTTGGTGTGATTAAAATGAATAAGGTATTTGGTATTATGAGAATGCTCAACGATAGTAAATTTGGTTAGGTAATTATGAACAATATCAACGATATGTTATTTTAGGTGAGTTTGTATAAATTTATTCATTTGGACGATGTAATATTTTCCACAGGAACAAGGAATTTGATAAACACCTTGAGATAACACTAAGTCAAATTTGTTTTTGACACTTCTAAATAATTGTAATAGGGTTTTATGAGGTTTAAAGATTATTTTTATATTATTTTCGTCTAATCAATGATTGTATGTATGTAATGGAACATAATTTTCCCTTGAGGAGGAAAGCTTGGGAGGGGGTTCCTAGTTTTGAGATGGAGGATGGCGGGAAAATCTTTATTGATTTGGGAAATAGAATATCCATTAGCTAGGAGGTAATCATTAAGGATGATTATTTCTTTGTTTAGGTGTTGGGGGTGGGAATTTTAATGGCTCTAAATATAAGAGTTATAAGAATGATAGATTCTTTAGCAAGGTGATGATGGGATTAGGCATGAAAGAGACTATTAGTATGAGTGTTTTTTTTAAAGACTTGGTTTGAGAGAGTTCCATCTAGTTCCTAAGACATCCAATAAAGGAAGAGAATCATGTTGTTGAGTTTCCATCATAAATTGAATAAGGGGAGACTAGTTATTTATTCAATAATGTAATGATTTTAAGGATGAATGGATAAGGGTCCAAGTGACAAAAGTGACATAAACAAAACAAAACGAATGTTGAGTTTGATATGGATTTTTTTTAAGGAAAAAGTTTCAAATTGTTCCATAAATATGTTTTCCACTATGGAGGATAAGGATGACCCCTTTGTTGGTTGACCTACAAAAGGTTGAAATTTATTAGCTAAGAATATTGATAAGGCATAGGTTGGGGCTCTAATTGTGTTAACAATAGGTCATAGAGGGTTATTTTTCTTGTGGAAATTAGGTTTCCCATAATTTTCAAGGGTTAAGGGTTGTGAGGAAGTAAACACTTTTTAGTAGGAGAATTTATGGAGGACAATTTGATGGCCTTAGTAACCAAGTTTTTTATTTTGTTAATGGGATTCCTGGGGGAAGGTTGGTAAGAGGAGGAGGTTAGAATATCAAGTAATTTGGACTCTTAATTTGATTTATTCATGATGGAAGATACATTCCCTTTATTGTATTTTACAATAAAAACATTAGGGTTATCACTAAGATAACAAAGTTTGTAGTATTTCTCCTTGGAGAGATTAGGATTGGGAAGTTTTCTTAAGAAAAGGACATGGGAAAAACATTACTTGATCTCCTCAGCTTCATGAATGGGAATATCAAGGGTGATCGATTCAATTAATAAATGATATCCTCAATTGGAATGTGGAAAGGGACCACAACATATTTAAATCCTTTTTTTAATAATATGGAGGGTGGGGGGATATATAATCAATAGAATAAATATTAGTGATCATTGTTGAGGGGAACAAGGGATGGTGGGTTATTAATGAAAAAGAATTGGGGATTAATTTCAACATCTATCACCTTTATATTCCTATCACATCTATCACCTTTAGCTTCCTCCTATGAAGAAGAATGTGGGATGAGGGGAAGAAGGGAGGGAAATATTTTTTTTTTAATTTTTTAGCACATCTATCACCTTTATCTTTCTCCATTGTACAATTGAATAATCATCACCACATATAATTATTTCTAATAATTAATTGAACGTATCAAGTGTTTCTACTTAACAATTTTTCCATTCTTTCTTTTACTTTTTCACATGTGTATGAAAGAGTATGATTTGATGATAGTAATATCCATGTTTCATTATAGGTAGGAAATGTTTTTCACCTACTATGACATTCTTTCCTTAATAACATTTTTGTCAAATCACCTCATGTTAGAGAAGTATTTTTGGAGTTTCTTTTTGACAATTTTTTCTTTCTTTATTTTGCTTTGTTCACATGTGCATGAAAAAATGTGATTTGATGATAGCAATACCCATGTTGCATTATAGGTTGGAAACTTCTTTCACCTTTTATGACATTCTTTCCTTAATGACATTTTTGTCAAATCACTTCATGTTAGAGAAGTGTTTTGGATTTTAGTATAGTGTTATTATTGATGTTTGATAAGTTTCATGGATTATGTGCTTATAGTGTTTTTATTGATTGTAGGCACTCTTTCCTTAATATCATCTTAATCAAATCACCCTTAATTTAAATTGTTTTTAATAGATTTTCATTGTCATTTTTTGGATGTTATTTTTTAATATCATTAAATGTCCATACATATAATAGCTTTTAAAAATATTTATTTTCTTTACCCATGTGAAAGAGGTGACTTTGAAGAGTTCTCAAGTTTGATCTTTGAGGTTTATTAGCTCTAAAGGGATTTATATTGAGAACTTATTAGGGACAATATATTATCACTATTGGTCATGATTATTTTCCCTATCTCAAATATACATATACATTAAAGAATAAGTGTATATTGTAATGTTTAATGAAACATGTTATGATAATCTATTTTCTAAGTAGATATCAAGGGAATGTGAAACACAATATAAACTTAGTTAATTTTTTAGTAATTATTTGTAATTATGTTTAATGGATAACCTATAATATAAATGATGTTATATTCAATTATCTATATCATGAAATTTAATTATGTGTATTCTCAAGCTAAATTTTAATAAGGATGTTACATGAAATTTAATTATGTGTATTCTCAAGCTAAATTTTAATAAGGATGTTAATGTTTTGATGATAATATTGTCTTGATGACACTCATGACCATTTAGTAGTTGGTATGTTGTATCATTTTTGATATGTTATTATTATGGTTAAGTATTTGTATATTATTGTTAGAGTTTATGATAATATAACCTAAATATAATCAACTAGCATCAACATTTATATATGAAATGTCTAAAATTCATTTTGTCAAAAAAAAAAAAAAAAAAATTATAATACACTACCATATATAATCAATTATATACACTAATAAGATATATAATTTAATTTAATTAATTATATACATCTATATCATACATATTTTATTAAATTTATTAAATTTATTATTATAAATAAATTCAAATAATTTTATAGCAAAATTATACAAACTTTCTTATATACTAGGTTTCATGTAAATAAAAAATATTTTTAATCTAGAAGTTTGATTAATAATGTTCCAATTTCCAAAAAACATTCCAAGTTGGTTGTGTCTTTATTTATTTATTTATTTATTTATATATATATATATATATATATATATATATATATATATATATATAATTTTATTAAATATAATAAGGTTGGTTGACTAAGCTTATGATAATGTAGATATTGTTTATAATAAGGTTGGTTGACTAAGCTTATGATAATGTAGATATTGTTTATTAAAACAAATTATATTGTTGTGTACAAAAATATTAAACAACTATAAGAGAATTTCTATTTCTTAAGATTTAGGAGTGCAGGATTAGTTTTTTTACATAATTAAATTTCTTTAACACTTTTATATATTAACTATTTATAATGAAAATGTGTTCTTATAAATACTTTCATTTTTCTATGAATTAAGAGAATTTTTATTTTTTTAATATTTAAAAGTGAAATATTAATTTTTTTACACAAATAAATTCTTAGAACCCTTTAATACATTAAATATTTATAATATATTAAATATTTATAATGAAAATGTTTGTATCTTATAAATATTTTCATTTTCCTATAGTTTAAAGATAAAAAAGAAAATATTAATTACTATAACCACTTTTACCAAAAATATCTAGAAAATAGATCCTACCAATGTGCCACCTCCCTAACCATTAACAAAAAGAATCATAAAGAATAATACTATATGACTTGATATAAAATGTTTAAAAATACTATAACATCCATCTATGGTCGTGCATATTATCATTTTTGTCTTTATCGAAAAAACTATCATAAAGTAATGATATTATCATTTTTGTCTTAATCGAAAGAACTATCACAAAGTACTTAAAAATAAGTAATGATATATGAAAATATAAAATGTTTAAAAAATACTATAAGATTCGATCTTATATGAAAATATAAAATGTTTAAAAAATACTATAAGATCCGAACTATAAAATACTATAAGATAAAATGTTAAAAAAAATACTATAATATCCATCTATAGAATTAGAAAAATATCTCATAAGAAAAAATTATGTAACGAAATTTTATAAAACTTAAATTATAATAAAAATCTAACTATATCTTTAAAACTCAACCTATTTCAAGCACAAATTTATTGGTATTGTTCCATTCTCATCTTAGCTTCCTTTTTGAAATTTCAATGGCATGCATCAAACGCTATGTCATCTCCGACACATGTAGTCGTCATGTATACTTCATAAATAGTATATGTAGTCGTCATCGTCATGTATATGTCATAAATAGCCTAGAAAGCTCTATTCGGCAAGGCATATTATTGTTATAAATATCATAGAATGCTCTTTTTGCCGAGGCATATTATTAGAAAGCTCTTCTCGGCAAGGTATATTATTGTTATAAATAACATAGAATGCTAAGGCATATTATTGTTGTGTAGCTTATTTAGGGTAGATTATTTGGTTTATTTGAGGTTTGGTTTTTATTATGTTACGAAGTTATATTTAGGAGTTTGAGGTGTTGGTTTAGTTGGTTAGTGTATCGTTTTTAAAGTTTTGCTATATTTTCAAAATCACAAGTTAACTCTAAAAGATTGAGATCGAACAACATTTAAACCATAATCACATTGTGTAAGTATGTCACTAGGTTATTTTCAAATATGTAGAAAACACTGAGTGATGCATATTTTGATATATTTATTAGATGTGAACCAACACCAACCACACTTGGTGCATATTGCAACACAAGTCACATGTGAACCATGGCCGACTCAATGAAATAATATTGTTTTCATGTGTTACACTTTTTTACTAGATTGATCTTCTTAACTAGACTATTTTGTTCCATCTAATTTTTCTATCTGCATTCTATATCTGAAAGAGTGTCATCAACATTAAATCACCCATCGCTTCAAAAACTTGTAAAAGGATTGGATATAAAAAAAAATATTTCCAAGAATAGAAAAAAAAAGCCATAATATTTGGGGTTAACAACCCAACATTTGTTGATATAATTTGAAGACCTTGATGTGTAGTTATATCATTTTATGTAAATACAATTTGGACACTTTAAATAATTTTTTGGTAGCTCATAAGGACCCAAAGTCCCATTCCAACTAAATTCTTCTTGATCTTGGGTTATTAACTTGCTTCCTTACATTCGTGAAAGATAAACTCTTAGCTAATATTCTACATAGTTTTAAGTTAAACATAGTTTTAAGTTAAAATCTGAAACCAAAATACTATTTTAACTCGAGTTACTAATATCCAATAAATATTCAATGTCTCATATAATCATCACTAAAACTTGAGAAAATGAATGTAATGTGGTATTTAGGAACACCTAGTCCTTGACCCTATATGTGAAGTGTAAATACTAGAACTATAACGAACTTAACCTCATTTTAGTTGGACAACTTTTTTCGACAAACGAGTTTGTTCATAAATTTTCATAAGAAGGCATATTAAAAGGTAATGAAAAAGTTGTAAATCAATCCTAAAACATCGTTTTTATTATCTCACCCGTTTTATTCAACCCATTTAATAAATAGATTTTTTCGTTGTATTTACACACATTATGTTATCAACCCTTTATTTCTCTTTAAAAAAATCCACATGGAAACAAATCACTCACGTATAGGATGAAGATAAGATTGCCTTGGGGTGGAAATGTTAGTGGAGTTATATGTTATGAAGTAGGCCAATGAAACCCTAGATGGAATGAACTGAGAGCGAACCAGGCCTCCGTGGTTGGGATCTATGTGGACAATTGGAAGTGGAGCCGACTTAGGGATTATGTGTCTAGGGTTTATGTGGGGGTAGGTTGTCAGAATAGGGGGTGCACATTTAATGCAGGTGTTCTGGTAGGTCCTAAGGTAAATGGAAATAGATACCAAGGGTGATGGCGATGGCCTGGTTGATGATTATTGGTGGATTCAAGGGTGCATTCACAAATTAGATGAGGTGTAGAAGGAGGAGATAAGATTGTACCGCCAAACATTAAAAAAAGATGACGTAAGGCTAGGAAGGATGGAGATAGGGCTCATGGAACACACTATCGTCGGGACAGGTGGTGAAACTGAGGAAGGAGAGAAGGATTTACGTAACATTGAGATTATCAATGAGTTATTTTCTTAGGAGGATAACTAAGGAGGTGAATCTTTTGATCATCCAAGTAATATCCATCTATTCTCTCTGCGGGCGATCTTGGAGGGAAGTCACTGTAACAAGGGTTCAGAGGAGGGAGGGGTGGTTGCTAATGATGTAGAACAAAAGGTGGATACATATACCTCACTGTTAGAAGCGACAAGGAGAATCACGAGCGACACTAAGAAAAAAAGGGTTGCAGTGCTGGAGCTAGAGGCTAAAGGAGTTGGTATACTACGGGGTGCCGAAGTAGGGAGATGTGGAGCAAGGTTTGAGTTAGAAGAGACACATCCTTTCAACTATGTTTAGGGAAGTAGAGATATCATTTTAGAGTCTAGAGTGGAGGGTCATGTCACTATTGAGACTATATATTTAAGTAGTGTGGCAGGGGTGAAGTTACAAACTAGCTTAAAGGCTTGGAGAGTAAAAAAAACAAAACAATCTGTAACCCTTGGTAGGGATATCAGGATGAATGAAGTTGCAATTTACTCTGAGCATCGACTAGTAGGTAGATTTGTATACTGGTCCATGGTGGCTAGGGATATACTCAAATGGATAGAGGATACTTGGCATCCCATGCTAGGATATTTACCAGAGGTCATCATATTGACAAAAGGTTGGTTTTTTTTTCTATTCAAGTCCTCAAAATATGCACAGGAGATGATGAAGAAAGTTTGGGTGGTAAAGAATCACAGTCTCATGCTTAAAAGATGGAACTATGCATTTAACCAGGAGAAGGAACACATCCAGTTTAGGAATATATGGGTATTGTTACCAGGATGTCCGCTAGTATTATGGAACCCAGAGGCTTTTAAGGTTATAGGTAATACTCTAGGGAAATTCCTATTTTCAGATACAAGACTACTTATAGGACATGAAAGGAGGATGGGGAAAATGTTGGTATATTTTAACTTAAATGAAGGGTTACCAACAGAAATAGATATAGGTTGGAGGGGAATGGTATATCATCAGAAGATGGATTATTTGGGTATCCCGTTCATGTGTTCAGTTTGTAAAGAAATGAGACACTTATGATATCAATGCTTAGGGATGCGGAAAAAATCGACACCAAACTAGATTGAAAAGGAGTGTGGTATGAAGGTGGTCTTACAACCAAACGTCTCGAGAACAACCTCGGATAGTGTTACAAATGTTGGTAAGCTATTATTACCGAGTTCATTTTTGTCTTCCTTTCTTCCCGTCTTTAATAAAAGTAGGAGGTGGGATCCTAGATTGGTTTCTAAACATTTAGCATTAGATTTGAATGGAGTGTTAGGATCTGAATGTAAAATGTCAAGGGAAGTCTCTCGTGAGGGGCTTAAGGTTTTGTGGGGGGAGGAGACCCAAGAAGAAGTATTGGTTGTGCCTTTGGGAAATAATCCTACCAGGGTGGAGGAGTGGTAGGTCTGTCTAGGGAGGGTGTTTGTAGAGAAGAGAACAAGGATTTTTGGGGGATGGGGGAGTCTTGAACTAGATTTGGCAATAGCGGNAGAGCTCTGGGGGGGAAGGGGGATAAGGCTAATCCTGGAGATAATGGTAAATTCACGGTTGATGAATGTTTAATTTTGGAGGGGGATACCTGTAACTATGAAAATAAGGAAGAGAGGGAGGTTCTACGGAGTGGTCTTTTTCTAACTGGTGTAGGGGGTGAGTGCAACCCGATTTTACCATTCCAGATGCTAACAAACACATATGGGGCACCTGCGAAGGTAGGGCACTCAAAATTCCATAACTTTACTGTGACCATCCCTGATACTTTGTCTACTGTTTGTTCAGAATATTGGGTGGGGAACGCATCACAAAATGTTACAGATGTATTAAAAAGTGGGATTGTCGATGGTTGTTTGGCTTCTCAAAGCATGGTTTGCCAAAGAAATTTTGTGATTAAATAGTTTTTGTCATCTAGTATAGGATCAAAGGTAAGGGCGTATATTACATCGTTAATGTAAACAATTGCTAAAAATGGTGGGGTCGGTGATGGGGATCTCACTTCCCTGATTTCCAAAAAGCAGTCTGAAATGATTGTTCCTCCTGAGTTACCTGAGACAGTTATATCAAGAACGATTGGGTCACTTGCAAATTTAGGGAGCTCGATTTGCAAATTAATTGTTGTTTCAAACATTGATGCCTTTTCTAGTGTAAACTAGGAGGAGAGGGTGAAGAATACACCCTAAAAAGAAATGGATGTTAATTTGGGTGGCGTTGGAAATGGGCGTATTGTTGCTTTGAGTGTTAAGCAACAGTTTGAATTGATTTATTTTTTTCTGAGTTTGATGAAGTGCTTATAACACTCATTCCTTCTTATAAACAAATTCTTAACCGGGCTCCTTTGCTGATTTATTTTGGGGGAGATCATTTACCCATCACTATAGACATAATTATGAGGAAAGAGACTGATATGAAAGGGACTGCACATAACCCAGTGGGAGAAGTTACACTCTTAAAATGGATCGACGATTATGGGGGATATCTTTTACCTTTGAATATTGAAAGTAATTTGAAGGAGGAGATTGATAGGAAAGGACTTGCTCATATTTCGGTGGGTGAGGATTCACTCTTAAAAGAGGTTGTCCATGGAGGTCTGGAAAACAAAATTTCCCCTCTTAAAACTAGAAGTGTGAGGAATCTAGGGAAGGATAAGGTGTTAATTGTCAATACAAATCCCCTATCGACAGATGGTGCACGGGATCTTAGAGCTCAGAAAGCCCTGGCTAGGGTTAAAAAATGATCATAGAAACCCTAAACATTAGGGGAGTGGGGGGAACTCCAAAACACTTAGCACTCAAAAGATTCCTAGCTATAAGTAAACTATATGTGCTACTTGTTCAATAAACTATGGTTAGTGAAGAAAAAGCAAGAGATACTTTTGTCAAACTTCTCCCTAATTGGTATTTATGTGGGGTGGATTCTTCTAAATTATCGAGAGGTTTGTTAACTGCCTGGAACCCATTGAAACCTGATTTTTCTGCTTATTGGAACCCTGTAGGGACACTTCTAGAGGGTTTAGAAAAAGGCTTGGAAAAATATTGAAGGTGATAAATTTCTATGGACTGTATATTGACAAAGAGGAGTTCTGGGAGGATATTAAAAGGGATGGTGTACTTAAATATTGTAATCTTATATTTTTTAGAAAGTTGGCTTAGGTTGGTGGAAAATTCGTATGGATTGTTGGTTGTGATTGATGTCAACCATTGGAGAGTGATATTGTAGATTGATTTAAAACCTTAGTGATTGATTTCTACCGTTGGAGAAAGTCTGGTAGCAAATTCTAGTAGCACAAAGGTTTGGGTAATGGACCCAAGTTTGTTTGATATATAATGGTATGAGTTTTGATATATTTGTAGGTAAGACTATTCTATATGGATAGCACATGTCATGCCATTTCTGGTGGTATGTGGAACGTCACATAAATACTCACAGTTTGAAAGTTATGGCCTTACAAATTTTAAGGACCCTCATATGATTGGCTTGAAACCCCAAAAGGTCAATGAAGTCAAAGTGCTTGCAAAGAAGAAATTATTTAAATAATAAAGTGAAGTGACAAAGTCAAAGAGGATTATTTAAACAATAAAGTGAAGTGACAAAGTCAAAGAGGATTATTTAAATAATAAAGTGAAGTGACAAAATCAAAGAGGATTATTCAAATAATAATGTGAAGTGACAAAATCAAAGAGGATTATTTAAATAATAAAGTAAATGGAGAAATTTCTAATAATGGAAAGTGGTTATAAGAAGGTTAACCCTAAAATGAGAAAAATGGGTTAAGTGGTCAAGTGACTATTGGATACATGAACAAGTGGAAAATTGGGCAAAGTTGGACATAGGTGATTATGTGGACAAAGTGGCTATGTGGACAAAGTGGCCTAGAAGATGCTTCTAAGGAAACTACCTGGAGAGTATCAATAAGATGCAAGGATCTCTAATTATAATCACACTTGAGAATACTGAACATCTATAGGTGACTAAGGTAACCAAAGGAGATCTAAGACGAATTTCAAAGGGAAAGTGAAGTAAAGAAAGTCAAAATGCAAAGGAGGATAAATTATTTTGATGATGCTTTCTAAGGTATGCTATTTACAGGTCACAATAACTCTTTTTCTAGAATGTTTCAGACCATGAAATTGGGAGGCCATTGAGGAAATATATCCAAGTAGTCGTGTTACTAATTTCATCTTGTGGGTCATTTTATTTTTGGAGTTACACTCCGTGGAAAATAGGGTTTGTGGCTAGTCCCAAAACTAGTCTAAAACATATTTTTCGGGTAAAAATGTCATAACTTATTCATAATAGATCCAAATTCAGTAAGAACAAATTACTTTATTAGAGTACAGTATGCAAAATTTTGTGTAAGAGTTTCAGATCCATAAAACAAATATTCCGTGTGGGGAACACTCTACAAGTTCGCTCTCTAGAATAAGACATAATTCAACAAGGTATGCAATTTTTTCTAAGAGGTTCCAAGTACTGACACTTAGAGTAATTGCATAGAACAAATTGAAGAACATTGTGTACTATTTTCAAATCTTTATTCATTATAGCTACATAGTTATGATTATTTCAAGTTAGGGTTGTTGACTAATCCAAAACTAGTCATGTTAGACTAAAGTAAAGTTTGATGAAAATGTTAGTCTCTTGTTGTTAAAGTTAAGGAAGGTTTGCAAGTATGTGATCATATACACCAGATCTATTACAAAGTTACAAATAAGATTTTGATGATGAAATTTATGAGAGATTTTGGTTGAGGTATATGTTGGGTACATGGTTGAGACAAGTAGTTGATGAGCTGGCACATACATGAGGTGTATAGTTGATGATATTGGTACATATTGATGAGTCATATTTGATAAGTAGTTGATACATGATTGGTATATACTTGGTACATGGTTGGAGGCACTTGTTAGTAGTATTGTTGACACATGGTTTATGGATGATGTAGCATACTTGTATTGGTATAGTATTAGAAGCACATATTGATCTTGGTGATGATTATGAATTGTTGTATTATGCTTGGTTGATGCACATATTTGAGACTTGTCTTGGTGATTGATCTTGGTCAGTAGATCTAATTTGGTTGACAATATTGATAAGACAGGTTGTTGTGATAGGTTGTTTGGATAAGTTGTTGTGACATGTTATTTGTATAGGTTTGGTCCATGGTTGATGCACTTGTTCATGGTATAGGTTGAGGTATAGGTTTGTGCATGGTTGATGCACTTGTTTATGGTATAGGTTGATTACAGGTTGGTTGGTACAGGTTGGTGCATGGTTGATGCACTTATTTATGGTACAGGTTGATTACATGTTGAGGTACAGGTTGGTGCATGGTTCTGGTTATTGATACAGGTTGTTTGGTGCAGGTTGATTGGTACATGTTTACAACAATATATCTCACAGTGATAGTGTGACAGTGGTTCCATAATTCTACTTCTATGTTAGGGCGGTTGGATGGGACAAGGACAAGTGGTTGTAACCACCTTCTAGTTGTAGCCGGAGCACATAGGGGGTTGTATCATCCTTCTAGTTGTAGCCAAAGAATTGGGGAGTTGGAGCTTCCCTTGGGTTGTAGCCTGAGAAACTAGGGGTTTAGAGACTCCTTCTAGTTGTAGCTGAAAAATAAAGGAAGTTGGTGCTTACAATGAATGTAATTCTTCAAGACATATAAGAAAAAAAATTATGTGTTTTTCTCCCTCTTTGGGTTTCCACGTAGAAACATTGGTGTACTGTGTATGTGTATGATTGCTCATTTTCTCATTGTTTATTTACTCTATAATTATTGAATGATAATGCTACACTGATATAACACTTGCATTATATGGTTAAAAATGATTAAATTGATCTATTACTGATTCACCCCCACTCTCAGTAATCCAACAATTGGTATCAAAGCTAGTTCCTTAAGGAAACAGTTTAACCACTAGAAGGAGATCATGGATTCTTTTGAGAATGGAGTACCAATGTTTAATGGTCAGAATGGTTTTAAGTATGAGATGTGGAGCAACAGAACAAAAGTATTTTTACGGGAAGAGAGACATTATATTTGGCTATTAGTTGTTACAGGATATGATAGGTCAAAAAGGGAAAAGACTGTAGCTAAGAAGGAATTGAAGACAAATAAAAAAATAGAAATGGATTTCATCTCGGAAGGATTACCTAATCTGGTAAGATAAAAGGTTGGTAAATGTTGATCAACCAAAGAAATTTTGGATAAGTTACATGACATATATTCTTCACCCATCGCAGATTCAAAAAATTCTTAAGAATATGCAGATACAAAACAAGAAGAAAGATGCTTATCATGTCAGATAGATTCAGAAGCGGAAGAGTATGAACAAGCATAAGTTGATTACATAGAAAAATTGATCAGTGCAATTGAATATCTAAAGAAAGACAGAGAATAAAACAAGTCATCCAAGAAAGAATTGATGAAGCAAAAGGAAAGTGTTCAAGGTTCTGAAAAAGATCAACAGGTCATGAAGAATGTAATAGCTCAAATAGAATATGCCAGAAGAATTGAAGAAACTATAGAATATCAAAATAAATGTTTAGAAGCCAACATAGCAACACAAAAGAAAGAAACAAAAAAGAGAGGAAAGACACTGATGGATCATCTCAAGGAAAGAACCAATGACTTAAACCAATGTGAGGAAACATAGTTACCAACTTAGTGAGAACTGTGACCTCAAAATGAGAACTCCGACACAAAAAACCCATATTTTTGCATAAAATACATGAAAATCAACCCCCAAATGAAAAAGTGGTGCTACCGGCTTCACCATTTTCTCAAACAGGGTCAAATTACAACATTTTTCAAGCATGGCCTTCAAAACTCATACAGTAGCTCAGAAAAACCTTAAAATTAACACCTAAATAAAAAAGTGGCGCTAACTAAAAAAAAAGAAAAAAAAAAAGTCAAAAAAATAAAATTATGTCTAATTACGACCTAATTGAAACCTTGGTTTTGACAATAGATCCATATGCCAAAAAAAAACCAAAATTGGATACAAAATGATCACTTTAAAATTAATTTATTAACATTTTTGTTTTCTTAAATTTACATCAAAAAATAAATAATTGTTTTCTTAAATTTACACTCAAAAATAAATAAATAACACAGTAAAGTTTTTATAATGAAGAAAAACATATTTAAAAAAATGTTCAAAACCCAAATTAAACAAAAAGAAAAACATTAAAAAAATTGGTGGAGAAAACCTAAAAAAGAAAAAGAAAAATTTTAAATGTTCAAAAAAAAAAGAGAAAAAAAAAAAGAAAAAAAAAGAGGATCTAAAACATATATTTTAAAAAATAATAAAGAAAAAAATACTTGAAACCTAAAAAATAAATAAATAAATAAAAGAAAAAAAAAAATTAGAAAACAATTAAAAAAAAAAAACATTTAAATAAAATATTAAAAAAAATTCTAAAATTAAAAAAAAAAAAAAAAAAATAGAAAAAACTGTGAACTAAAAAAATCTAATATTTAATAAATTATAATTTTAAAATAAACATAAATAAAAATAATAATACAAAATATAGAAAAAATATTCAACAAATATTAAAAGTTTAAGAATTTTAATACAAAATATATAAAAAATATTTAATTTTTTTTTTTTTTTTTTAATTTTAATATTAAATAAATTAAAGTCAAAAACCAATTAATTCACATATAAATGTTTCATCAATATACAATTTTTAATGTAAGATTTATAGAAAAACTAATTATTAAAATAAAATTATACATAAATAAATACAATTTTTTATCAAAAAACATTTCACCAAAACTACATTTTAAAAAATTAATTATTATCATGCTTAACATATTTTATTTCCAAAGTGAATTTTAATTAAATTTGAAATTTCAATTTAGAAAAATGAATTTTACTAAGTTAGAAATTTTAATTTCAAATTCGACAAAAATTTCCACAAAAAATCTAATATTTTATTAAATTTTAATTTCAAAGTGCAGAAAACACTTTATAGAATGAGAATATTAAGATATTTGAATAACAACATGCCACCTATGAAGGGATGAAAGAGTCATATCACTCATCCTTACAACCCCAAAATATCGTTTCTAAAAACTGGACCACCTAATGGCACATACATGCTCTGTCAAGAAGGTGCAATGACAAGCATCATAAAATTTTGTATATTAAAAATATAATAATTACAACCCAAGTGACCAATGATTATAAAAATAAATAAAAAATGCTTTATAATATATATATATATATATATATATATATATATATAAGAGAACTATATAGGATAGTCACATGATCACTGAAAGAGTCTCAATGCATAGGTTATGGCCCCCATGTGATTATTTGACTCTATATATATTAGTGTTTATATATATTATATAAACTATATAGATAGTTTATATAGTATATATATATATATATATATATATATATATATATATATATATATATATATATATATATAAAAACTATTTTTTTATATATAAATTTAATATTTAAATTACTTTTAAAGATTTTTAATGTAATTCTTTTTTTTTTTTAAACAAAAAAAAAAAAAAAACTTTTATTAATTTTTTTTTTTGCATTTAAAAAAATTATTTTAGGATTTCTAATTTAGTTTTTATATATATTTTTGGTTTTTGTAGTTTTTTAAAAAAAAAAATTAAAGTGTTTTTTCCCATAAATTTAATTTTCTACTTTTTTTTTCTTTATTTTGTCATTAGTTTTTATAAATAATTTGAATTTTTTGTTTTTCACTTGGTTTTAAAGTTTTCTTTATTTTATTTTTTATATAAATTTGTTTTGTTTTGTTTTGTTTTTTATTAATTTTAATTGCATTTTTTTCTTAGTTTTTCAAGTTTTTAATTTATCAAAATAAATTTTAATTATATTTGTTTTCTAAATATTAAAAAATAGTGTTATTTTAGTACAATTATTTTCTATGTATTGAAGTAACGATGAACAATATATTAAAAGTGATGTTTTTTACTACATTTTAAAAGTATGGAACAATAAATCAATTAAGGAGACACAATTAAATGAAAAAACATAATTTAAAAAAAGTAAATGGAAAAAAATATTTATAAGATTGAAAGTAGCATGAAAAAATTACTAAAAGCATCGTTGAATAAAAAATAAAAATAAAAAAATTGAAAATACATGAAAAACAAGAATTTAAAAAAATAATGTGGAAACATTGTGGATTGAAAAATTTAAAATATCGAAAAAAACATCTAAAAAGGGAGGGGGGTGCTACCGATAGCACCATTTTTAAAAACATGGTAAAAAACTTGACCCCCCAAAAAACAAGAACTCTCTAGAGTTCTCGTTAAGTTGGTAACTATGTTAGGAAGGGTTTGGTCAAGAATAGAGAAGATTGGAAGAAGAAATAATTACATTGAAAATCCAACTTGAAGAAGCAAAGAGAACAAAAGAGGTCATGAAGTCTCAGATAATGAAGAAACAAGAAGAGGTTAGGAATCTTGAAGAAAAAGTTTTCACACTAAGAGTCAAAATCGTAAATATCAACTAAAACGCTGAAGAGATAGAAACATCCACATCAGTTGTAGAGAATGAAGAGAAGAACTCTATGTTGCTAGAAAAGAAGAATGAAGAAAATAGAAGGAGTTATGCAGAAGTACTCAAAGGAAGTAATCATGGTCAACCAGAATCTTAAAAAACTAATAAAGATACATCTTCAAGAAGACCATCCATGTTCAAGACACAAAGAAGCTTCAATCACGATCTTGATCAGTCAAAGAAGAAATTTAGAAGGACTACACCACAAAGAAGATAATTCACTCCCAGGTATGAGAATTTATTTTATGGTCATTGTTTTTATTGTACTAACTTTGGAAATAAGGTTGCATATTGCAGGGATTATGAAAGAGAATTTCCAGCAAGAAATGCCTATGTGACCCCATGTAACATTGAATGTTACAAATGTCATAAATATGGACACATAGCTCGTGATTGTAGAAGAATGATCGATACTTCCATGAAAGAGAACACTGACATCAGATATAACAAAGTATGGATAAGAAAACATGAAGAACAAGCGAACAAAGATCAAGTCCTAGAGATCGCAAGATTGGCAATAAAATGAGATGAAGAAAAATCTAGAGAGAAAAAGAAGGATGTCAGATATAGAAAGGTTTGGAAAATTAATGAAAGAAAAGAATGACAAGTAAATAAGGAACAGGTTCAAGAGATTTTACTTTCAAGTATTGTAGTGAAATATGAATCCATAAACATAAAGAAATAAGTCAGATCTCAGAGAGATGATGAATCTACCAATGAAGATGATGATGAATACACATCAAAGAAAGAATTGTTCTGAGCCATCTGACTTAGAGACTCCCAGATAACATGAAAACTAGACAGGGGGAGTCTATGCAATAGTTGTGATAGACCAAAGAACCATCCTTTGAGCAAATTGCAGAGTTTAAGAAAACAGATCCAGCGCAGTCAATTAGCAGAAGTACAATTTGATAGATTAATCAAGTCTTCATGATAGTATAGTGTTAAATGGGTCAACATTATGGACAGTTGCGCAAGTAGAGTCTTAGACAGTATGGACAAAAATGGATTTATAAGAATACTTTGTAGGTTTGGATAGATATATGAAAGTGGATGAGAACATGGATTCATAGATTGGTTCAAAGAGAAAGGAACATTATCATAATGGATGATAATTACATAGGAAATGGCTGGAACAATGCTAATGGATTCCAAATTAACAGATATTTTTTGGACACATGTAGTGCATACAACAGTTCACATTCAAAACAAAATAATGCTCAGAAACAACAATGACAAAACTCCCTACGAACTATGGAAAGGAAGCGCAAAAAATAACCTCTACATCAAAGTAACTCAAGGTAGTATTTTATTAATTGAAATTTATGTTGATAATATTGTTTTTGGAAGTATTAATGACAGGTTAAGCTAGAATTTTGCAAAGGATATGAAGAATGAATTTGAAATGTCATTACTTGGAGAACTATCCTTCTTTCTAGGTCTTCAAATATGTCAAAGAAACCAAGCATTTTTTATTTGTCAAACTAAGTATATCAGAGAAATGATAAAGAGGTTCAGAATGGAAGATTGCAAACCAATTAGCACTCTTATGCAAACCAGTCGCAATTTGAGAAAAGATGATGATTCAAAGTATACAAACCAAAGGAAATACAAGTCAATGATTGGTATCTTACTATATGTGACAACACCATACTATATGTAATGCAGGTATTTGGAAATGTGGCACGATTTCAAGTAGCAGCAAAGGAATCACATGTATTAGCAGTGAAGAGGATTTTCAGATATCTCAAAGGAACATAAAAGTTTGGATTATGGTATCCAAAAGGAAAGGATATATCACTTATTTCCTACAAAGATGCATATTAGGCAGGTTTCATTGATGATCGACAAAGCACCAATGGAGAAATGTTCTACTTGGGTGAGTGTTTAGTATCATGGATAAGAAACAAACAATCATCAGTATATTTATCTAAAGCCGAGGAAAAGTATATTGCAACAACATCATGTTGTACACAAGTTCTATGGATGAAACAAACTTTGATAGATATACAAGTTGAGTATGATGATCTCATTCCAATCTATTGTGATAATACAAGCGCCATTAGTATCTCAAAGAACTCGGTGATGAACTCGAAGACAAAGCACATTTCAATCAAGTATCACTTTCTACGGGAGAAGGTTGTAGAAAAGAACATCAAAGTTGAAATAGTGGGCACAAAAGAACAAGTGGAAGACATCTTTACAAAACCACTTCCACCGGAAGCCTTTGAGTATCTTCGCCAAAGACTCAGAGTAATTTCTACTCCAAAATGAATGATTTTTAATGATTGCATTATATGTATTATATTTACACAAGGAAGCATCATAAATAGGAAAATTCAGGTTGGGAGATCAGTTTCAGGAAGAGTTCAGTCAGGGGAGTATCCCCAAGGACAATTAGGTTAGGGGGAGAAACCCCAGATGGAAAGATACATTTTCCATTGATGACAAAGGGGGAGAGATTTATCAGATGCAAGATATAAATTATTGGAGAGAGATCACAAAGGCACGTAGAGAGGGGGAGCAACCCAAGGAGAGTTCATTTAGGGGGAGAAGCCCCAAGGGGAGATACCCTTTTCCATTGATGTTAAAGGGGAAGATATAGAAAAATTGATGAGGAGTATAAGCATGAATTTTATCATGACTAAGCATTGCCATAAATGTTGGTGATTCCATCAGTGCCAAAAGAGGAGATTGTGAGAAAGTTGGCTTAGGTTGATGGATAGTTGGTATGGATTGTTGGTTGTCATTGATGTCAACCATTGGAGAGTGATATTGTAGATTTATTTCAACCCTTAGTGATTGATGTAAACCCTTGGAGAAAGTATGGTATCGAATTATCGTAGCAAAAATATTTGGGTAATGAACCCAAGTTTGTTTGATGTATAATGGTATGAGTTTTGATATATTTGCAGGTAAGAATATTCGAGATGGATAGTGTTGGATTACTGAGAGGGGGGATGAATCAGTAATAGTGTAATTATAATCATTTTTCTTCAATTGTTATATCAATGTAGAATTACTATCCAATAATGAGCAGTAAGAAATAAACAATCACATACATACATAGTACACCAGTGTTTTACGTGGAAACCGAAATTGAGAAAAAACCACATAATGTTTTTTCTTATATGTCTTGAAGAATTACATTCATTGGAAACACCAAATTCCTTTGTTTTCTAGCTGCAACTGGAAGGAGGCTCCAACCCCCGAGTTTCTCAGGATACAACCCGAGGGAATCTCTAACTCCCCAATTCTCTGGCTACAACCAGAAGGAGGCTACAACCCCCTATGTTCTCCAGCTACAATTGGAAGGTGGCTACAACCACATGTCCTTGCCCCGTCCTTCCACCCTGAAGTAGAAGTAGAATTATGGAACCACTGTCACACTATCACTGTGAGATATACTGCTGTAAATATGTACCAATAAATCTGAACCATGTATCAACCATGCATCAACCTGTACCTCAACCTGTAATCAACTTGTACCATAAACAAGTGCATCAACCATGCACCAACCTGTAGAAAACAACATGTAATCAACCTGTACCATAAACAAGTGCATCCAATGATGTACCAAGTATGTACAAATCGTGTGTCAACTACTCATCAACCAACATCATCAACTATAAACCTCATGTATGGGCCAACTCATCAACTACTTGTCTCAATCATGTACTCAACATGTAACTCAACCAAAATCCCTCATCAATTTCATAATCCAAATATGATTTGTAGCTCTGTAATAGACCTAGTGTATATGATCACATTCCTACAAACCTTCCTT
>SNQJ01S0011801.1:218812-290029 GCA_010110895.2 Picea sitchensis
AGTACATGTCATTCCATTTCTGGTGGTATGTGGAACGTCACATAAATTCTCATGGTTTGAGAGTTATGACCTTACGAAGTTGAAGGACCCTCATATGATTGGCTTGAAACCCCAAAAGGTCAAAGAAGTCAAAGGTCTTGCAAAGAAGAAATTATTTAAATAATAAAGAAAAGTGACAAAGTCAAAGAGAATTATTTAAATAATAAAGTGAAGTGACAAGTTCAAAGAGGATTATTTAAATAATAAAGTGAATTGAGAAAGTCAAAGAGGATTATTTAAATAATAAAGTGAAGTGACAAAATCAAAGAGGAATATTTAAATAATAAAGTGAAGTGACAAAGTCAATGATGATTATTTAAATAATAAAGTAAATGGAGAAATTTCTAATTATGAAAAGTGGTTATAAGAAGGCTAACACTAAAATGAGGAAAATGGGTTAAGTGGTTAAGTGTCTATTTGATACATGAACAAGTGGCAAATTGGGCAAAGTTGGACATAGGTGACTATGTGGACAAAGTGGCATAGAAGCTGCTTCTAAGGAAGCTACTTGGAGAGTATAAATAAGAGGAAAGACTTTCTCATTTTAGTCACACTTGAACATATTGAATATATACAGGTGACTGAGGTAATAGAAGGATATCTAATCTGAATTTTAGAGGGAAGGTGATGTAAATAAGGACGGAATTCAAGGGAGGATAAATTATTTTGATGACGCTTTCTAAGGTCTGTTACTTATAGGTCATCTCACCATTTTCGCAACAACTTTTTTTCTAGAATGATTTAGATCGTAAAATTGGGAGACCATTGAGGAAACATATCCAAGTAGTTTTGGTACGAATTTAAGCTTGTGGGTTGTTGTATTTTTGGAGTTACACTCCATGGAAAATAGGGTTTCTGGGTAGTCCTGAAACTAGTCTAAAACAGTTTTTTCGGGTAAAAATGTCATAACTTCTTCATAAAATATCCAAATTCACTAGTATCAAATGTGTTGGTTAGAGTACGGTATATAGTGTTCTATGTATAATTTTCAGATCCACACAACAAATATTATGTGTGGGGTGTTCTCTACAGGTTCGCTCTCTAGAATAAGCCAAAATTTAACAAGGTATGCCATTTTTTCTATAATGCTTTTTCTGAGAGGTTCCGAGTAGTGACACCTAGAGGAATTTCATAAAACACACTGATGAACATTTTTTACTATTTTCAAATATTCATTACAGGTACATAGTTATGATTATTTCAAGTTAGGGTTATTGACTAATCCAAAACTAGTCATGTTAGAGTAAAGTAAAGTTTGATGAAAATGTTAGTCTCTTTTTGTTAAAGTTAAGGAAGGTTTGCAGGTATGTGATCATATACACCAGGTATATTACAGAGTTACAAATCATATTTGGATGATGAAATTTATGAGGGCTTTTGGTTGAGGTACATGTTGGGTACATGGTTGAGACAAGTAGTTGATGAGTTGGCAGATACATGAGGTGTATAATTGATGATGTTGGTACATCTTGATGAGTCATTGTTGATTAGTAGTTGATACATGATTGGTACATACTTGGTACATGGTTGGAGGCACTTGTTAGTAGTATTGTTGACACATGGTTTATGGATGATGTACCATACTTGTATTAGTATATTATTAGAAATACATATTGATCTTGGTGATGATTATGAGTTGTTGTGTTATGCTTGATTGATGTAGATATTTGAGACTTTTCTTGGTAATTGATCTTGGTGAGTAGATCTAATTTGGTTGATAAGATTGATGAGACAAGTTGTAGTGATAGGTTGTTTGGATAGGTTGTTGTGACATGTTATTTGTATAGGTTTGGTGCATGGTTGATGCACTTGTTCATGGTACATGTGTAGATACATGTTGGTGCATGGTAGATGAACTTGGTTGTGGTACAAGTTGATTATAGGTTGGTTGGTATAGGTTGGTGCATGGTTGATGCACTTGTTTATGATACAGGTTCAGGTATAGGTTGATGCATGGTTCAGGTTATTGGTACATGCTTTTTGGTGCAGTTTGACTGGTACAAGATTATAATGGTATATCTCACAGTGATAATGCGACAGTGGTTCCACCATTCTACTTCTATGTTAGGGCGGTTGGACGGGGCAAGGAAAGGTGGTTGTAACCACCTTCCTTTTGTATCCACAGAAAATAGGGGGTTGTAGCCTCCTTCTAGTTGTGGCTAGAGTATTTGGGAGTTGGATCTTCCCTCAGGTTGTAGCCTAAGAAACTAGGGGGTTGGAGCCTCCTTCCAGTTTCAGTTAAAAAACAAAGGAATTTGGTGTTTCCAATGAATATAATTCTTCAAGACATATAAAACAAAACATTTCGTGGTTTTCTCCCTCTTTGGGTTTCCACGTAAAAACACTGGTGTACTGTGTATGTGTATGATTTATCATTTGTTCATTGTTTATTTACTCTGCAATTATCGAATGATAATGCTACACTGATAATGGCTAAAAATGATTAAATTGCTCTATTACTGATTCAACCCCCTCTCAGTAATCTAACAATATTGGGAGGGGATCTAAACTTTACCACATATAACAAAGAGGTGTAGGGATTACATGCAAGAGAAAACCCATTACAATTATATTTTAGCCAACTGATACAAGGTGAGGGGCTGGTAGATGTCAAGTCCTTAAAAATCCTTCCCACATGGAGAAATGGTAGAAGTGGACATGAGTACATTTTTAAAAGATTAGATCATTTTTTTATAGTTGAATACCTTGCACTCTCAGGTCTCAGATAAATATCATGGGTGTGAAATACAAATATATCTGATTACATGCATGTGATTATCCATTTGGAGAAAGAAAAGGAAAAAATAAGATATCCTTTCAAATTCAACCATGTTGGGATGGAGGAACCATAATTAGATTTATTAGTGAGAACAAATTGGCATGGATTGTTGGGTACAGAGACTTTGGATCCTATGGATTCTGTTGTTAAAAAATTAAAACCACTTAAAACTTTGGTGATAAGTTGGGAAAAAAAGAAAAAGATATAAGCATAGGAAGAATTAGTGAACCTGTAACTTGAGTTGGACACCTTGTACAAAACATTTCTTGGGGGATTTGTGAAGGAGGATAAAATTCTAGTATTAGAAAAAGAAAGGATGAAATTGGTTCTACTAAACTAGGAGGAGGAAACCTAGAGACACAAGAGTAGGATTAATTGGTTGGCTAAAGGTGACATAAATACTAAGTTCTTTCATGCTTATGAAAAATCCATAAAACAAATCAATTCAATATGGAATATTAAAAAGGAATATGGAACTGTGATCATTAGTAAAGAAGGACTACAAAAGGAAGCAATTGAACATTTTCAATAGGTTTTTAAGGCTCAGGATAATCTCACTATTTCCAATCAACTAACAGTAATCAGGAAGTATACAAGGATTTTCTCAGATGAGGAAGGCCAAAGATTGGAAGAACCAGTTACTTTAAATGAAATCCTGAAAACACTTAAAAGTTTCAAAGCCTCAAAAAGTCTTGGGACAGATGGTTGGACTTTATACTTCTTCCTGGTTTTTTTTTTATCTAGTGGGAAATGAATTACTGGAGATGGTTGAATAAACTAGGAGGAAAGGTAGGGTCATTGGCACTTTAAATGATACCTTTTAGGAACTTATTCCCAAGTGTGATAAACCAGAAAATATTGAAGGATATAGACTAATTGCACTATGCAATTTGGTGTATAAGATTATTACTAAAATTATTGCAAGTAGAATAAAATTTTCTTTGTCTGTTGGTATTTCAAAGGAATGATTCAGATTTTTGGAGGGCAGAAAATCAGAGATGCCATTGGAATAGTACATGAAGATTTACACATCATTCAGGTAAAAAATATCAAAGCTTTGGTACTCAAACTAGACTTGATTAAGGCATATGACATAGTAGACTAGGGATTCCTAAGGTTAGTATTACTGCATGTGGGTTTGAGTCTAGAAACCAAAGATTGGATTATGGGGTGTGTGACTTTTGCAAATTTTGTTGTGTTGATTAATGGCAGGCTTACCAGATTTTTCAAAAGTTCAAGGGGATTGAGGCAAGGTTGCCCATTATCCCCATTACTCTTTCTACTTGTGGTAGAAGGGATGAGTAGAATCATAAAGGAACAAATGAAGGAAAAGGATATAGAAGGTGTTTCAGTGGCTAGAGGGTTAATTATTACACATTTGATGTTTGTGGATGACATTATACTTTTTGGGAACAGAAAAATCATAGAATGGACAACTTATAAAGTGGTCCTAGATGTTTTCTGCAAGGCGACAAGAAGGATTTCCAGTTTACAAAAGTATTTAATTCTAGAAGCAGGTTGGTTAGATGAGGAGATCGTAAGCTTGATGGAGATCATGTCATTTGAAGTACAACCTTTAAATGATGGTTTCAAGTAGCTATGGTTTTTCTTAAAACCAAACTGTTATACCAGGGCTGACTGGAGCTGGTTAGAGAGAAAATTTGAAAAAAAGATCTCGAAATGGAGCCATAGGTGGCTTACTTTAGGGGGAAGGGCCACGGTTGTAAAAGTTGTATTAGAAAGTATACCTTTGTACTAGATTTCTTTGGATAAAGTACCAAAAAGTCTCCTAAATAAAATTAGTAGGAGAATGTTCAGTTTCCTGTGGACTGGTAAAAAAATAAAAGAAGGGATGCATTTGGTAAGATGGAAAAGGATTGCAAAACCAAAACAAGTAAGAGGGTAGGGTATAAAAAATATATTTTCTTTCGAAAAAGATTTGGCAACTAAAAGTTTGTGGAGGTGTCTAATGGAGCCTGGACATTGGCATGAGGTGATACATAAAAATATATATTAAGAATAAATATGTTACTGAATGGTTGACAGAAGGCCATAAAAATTGGAATGGTATTTCAAATAGCTAGAGAGCCCTGACATCATCATTAACTATTATTACTGATTGGATGGTTTGGAAACCTAGTAATGTAAAAGATATCATAATTGGGGTTGATGCAATGATTGTATCCTGAAATTATTACAAACTAACAAGAAATCCCATAAACACACTGAAGGCACAAGGTATTGAATATATTGCACAAGCAAGGGTAAATGATTTGGAGGATACAAGTTTTATAGGATGGAGAAAGGAAGAATATTTAGGATTGGAAGGTGAACAAAAAGAGGAATGGAATAAGGTTGTTAAGGGACTAATTGGTTCAGGTTTTGAATTAAATAATGAGAAAGATTCCTTATTGTGGTCATGGGATACTAAAAGAGGACAGGTAAGTGCGAAGCTAGATTAGGATGTAAAAGTGATGGAGGATATGGAGGAAGAAACACATTTATGGTATAATGAACTTTGGAGGTGGTAGTTACCTCTCAAAGTAATACTTTTTAATTGGTTAATGCTTGAAGAAAAAATACTTACATGGGAAAATTTGACAAAAAGAGGTATAATTGGGCCTAGTAGATGTGCATTATGTGGTAAAAATGAGGAAACAATGTATCACCTTTTTGTTTAGTGCAACTTTACTAAAACTATTTGGATTACAATAATAAAGGAACTAAAAATCAATAATACTTGGGAACGGAGACAAATTGTTGACTTCTTTCAAAACTAGTTTAGAAAGGGGGAAAACTCTAAAGAAATCCCTTGTTATATTTGTTCGGAGATTTGGAAGTAGAGGAACCTGGTAAATTTTTAAGATTATCCTCTTTCGAAGGTCTGGGTATGTAAAAAAATAATTCAAGAGTTGGGTGAACTAAAAATTGTTCAACCACTTCAACATAGAAGAATTGATAGGCCTCATATTATTGATTGGGATCTAGCCATGAGATTCTTTGACAATTCTTCTCAACATAGGGTTAATAAATGTGGGGCGGGAGCCCTTTTAAAATGCCCAGTTTTGGGGACTTTCAGACTCAAGATGAATTGTGGTAGAGGAACTAACACCATGAGTGAACTACTAGCTTTGTGGTGTACCTTATATTTTTCATATTATAAAAAGGGAACAATGTTACAATTGGCAGGGGATTCAAATATTATTATTGGGTTTACTAATGAAAACAATCTACAAGTGGTATCATTGCAGCCATGGATGACAAAAATCCGAGTACAGAAAGGAAATTTTATACAAATCAAAGCTCAACACATTTACAAAGAATATAACAAAGAAGTTGAACATCTCTCAAATGAAGCACTGCAACTCGACGACGATGGGATATATTATGCAAAGGGTACAAAAATACAAACATAGACTTTTGAAAGATTAATTATCAGTTAAATTAAAAGTGTTATAAAGATTAAGAACTGGTTCTTTATATATTTTTGTGCTTCTTTTGGAAAGGAAATCTTTTGAAATTTAGTTCCGAACTTCTATGTTAGAAGTACTGCAATTTTTGAAAAAATGTAAAATGAACAGTTTTTTGTGAGGCTGGAAAATTAGAACTACTGCAGTTTTTTGAAAAAATGTAAAATGAACAGTTTTTTCTGAGGCTAGAAAAAAGGGAACATAAGAAATGTTCCAGAAGATAGTTTTTTGTAAAAGCCTTTTAATATGTACTAATATAAACATTTTTTCTGTTGAAAAAAAAAAGAAAAAGAAGTAGGCCAATGAAAATTAAAATCTAAGATAGAATATTTAATATTAGGACGTTTTGAGTAAGTATATATATGAACCAACATATAATTGTTGCTTGAAGAGGGTCTCTTGTTTCACAAACAAGGGGTCTCATACACCAATTTGGTCTCTAGTTTTGTTGTGACTTTAGAAATAATTTATTATTATTATTATTTACTCAAATCATGAGAAAAATTATTTTACTCAACACATACACATATCTAAAATTTATTGGCAAAACATAGGTGGGAAGAAGGAGATGTTGAAATTTTAAATGTTGGATCAGAGATTGTTTAAATTTCAAGGGTGCATTTTATAGATCCATTAAAATGCGTGAATGTTATATGCAAAAAAAGAGAGGAGAAGTTGAAATTTTAAATGTTGGATCAAGGCTTGTTTAAATTTCAAGGGTGCATTTTATAGCCCCATGAAAATGTCTAGAATATCATATGCAGAAAAAAGAAGAGGAGAAATTGAAATTTTAAATGTTGGATTAGAAATTGTTTAAATTTCAAAGGTGCATTTTATAGCTCCATTAAAATGCCTAAAATGTGATATGAAAAAAAACGATGAGAAATTGAAATTTTAAATGTTGGATCAAAGATTGTTTAAATTTCAAGGGTTCATTTTATAGCTCCATTAAAATGCATAGAATGTCATATAAAGAAAAAGGGAGAGCAAAGTGTGCGCAATGTGTGCTTGAAGAGATTTTGCAATCCAAATTTCAACTAGACGAAAAAACAATTTCCACTTGTTTTTCTATGAATTTATTTTCTTATGAACGGATTAATTAATATTGAGAAATCAAAATCTCATTAAAATATGTTTTAGGTAAGATTGTTTGAATTTTTAAATATCTTTTTTTTTTTGAATAATCCAGAGTCTTTGTATTACTGATAGGGAGAATATATACAAAAAAAAATTGTTGTTGGCTTGCTCACTGGGAAACTAGACCAACAACAAAACATAATATTGTAAACTAGACTAGGATTAGCTCCTAGTTCCTCTGTGAGAACTTCTATCCTTATTTAATCTACTAAGCAGAGGTGGTAAACCCAAGCCTCGCTGGTAATTTAACAAAAACCACAGAAGGAATATCATAGAACTTAACTAATGTTTCGGTGTGCTGTTGTTGGGACTTGGGGCTAAGCATAGTCTAGATTGGACAGATCCATGTTGGCCATCTTTTTCGCAATCAAATTTATCTTGTGGTTGACCATGTTGATCTGGAGCTGCATGTCATCGATTTGTAGGAGGACCTTTTGGTGAGATTCATGGTGGTCTAGCAAAAATCTGTCCATCAAAGTTTTCAAGTGTGAGTATATCTCCACTGTTTTCAGTTACTATGAAGACCAGACATGAACATAACCAGTGTTAGGGACCCATGAGATGGGTGTCTCCTTCACCTCGTTGTCCGAGATGAAATTCCATAAAATGCAAACATTTGCCTCGACCGCATCGATTTTTTACTGAATTTTCGGAGGGGTGGTTGAACGATAGGTCTTCGTCGAATTCTCACCCGCATCCACCAGTCAAAATCCTGGATGGTTTCTGGGTTGCTGAGAGGTTCCCCTGGCTGCTACGGGAAGAGCTTCCCCGAGCCATGTAGAAGAAGGTGGAGAACCAGAGCACAAAGTGCAGAAGTGAGAAAGGCGGGAGAGTACCCACTGCAGAATGAAACAAGGAAGTTTTGAAGGAGTAGGAGAGACAAACAACAATAGACATACAATAATGCAGCTAGAAGGAGACACAAATGACATATATATCTAGTGTCAGAGCCCATAAATGGAGAATGTTGTGATGATTTGCAGAGATATGGGTCGTACCAGCGATCAAACGCCTATTCTTCGCCATATTTCTAAGCCTCGTGTGAACTCGAGCTGGTAAGGAGTGGGAAGAGTCATGATGTGAGAGTGAGGACATGGACACTCAAGTGAGAGGGGGAGACAACAACGGGTAATGAATAACATATGGAAGCGAGGTGGAGGATGAAGGTTGTTGGCAGGTGCCCATAGATATTGACGCCGGGTAGGTGGGGGTTTCGGGGACCCACCAACACTTGGATTGCGTTCTTGACACCCCATGTAGGGGAAGATCCTTTAAATTTTTAAATATCACATAAATAATATTGAAACTTTGTAAAAATTACAAATTTTTAAAGCATATATGATGTAACATGAATCTAATCTTTTGAGAAGAATTTGTTTAAAAGAAAGTAGGATATTTTTTATATTTTTTATTAAGTTAAACAATGTTTTTTTATATAAACTCCATATGAATATAGGGAATGTTTATTTTTCTATTGAAGTAAACATTGTATTTACAACTAATGCATCAAATATATTAAAAAAATAAAATCAATTTCCACTAAGATGCTCATTATAGAGGACATGTCACATAACATAAAGTTGTATTAAAAAATTAATAAAATGGGAAATTAAAATATATATATATAAACTTTTCTTATGTAAACCTTAAGTTTTCATAGATATAAGTATTAGTGATCTTAGAAAACTATATTGTTATACAAAATCTATTACTATTCCATCATCATCCTTTCACTATTATTTTGATTTTTAATTAAAATTCAAACCAAAATAGTATTATGAAAGGAGAATAATCTACAAATGCAACCCACTCGAAGTCAAATGAAACATATATTTATAAAACCTGAAAAATTAATGTTAAACCTCCATGTAATTTAAATTATCATAAATTCCCAAATCATAAAGCATCGCACATAGAAAACAAACCAAGTAAGAGGGAATTCCAATTCAATCCCTATTATGTAATCATTACATAAACAAACGAACACACTCTAAAACACATCTCACGTTTGAATATAAAACACACTCTAGAGTTTGTGTTAAAACATACAAAGATAACAACCCAAGCGAAATATTGAAAACAACTACAACAACATGTTATTGTAGATCATCGCTTAATGTTTGTATCTATAGTGCTTAGTTATTTTCAATAATTTTATTCATTAAAAAATAAACGGAAATGGAACTTGACATTAATATAGTCAATGAAAAAAAAATGGAAAATAGATTTCCATGAGGAAAACAACCAATACTTTGAATATTAATACTTAAAGGGTGTACATGCTTTTGAAAATTCAAGAGTGTAGATGTATTTGAAAAAAATCAATGAGTGATACATGTTTTTGAAAAAAATTAAATGAGTGATACAAAGTATGCTAATTATTCTAAGGTTTTGTTAAAAGATGTATATGGAATTTATGTGCATTCATATCCAACAACAAGTAATTTCTAATTTCTAGAGATTTTGGATGCGTGATTTTAGTTTTTGATGTTTATGGTGGAGGAAATGAAAATGAAAATGAAGTATTAGTATTAGATGCTTAGTCTTTACCACTTGTTAGTATGATAAGTGGTAAAGGATGATTAGATGTTAAACAATGTTGTCATATTCTTTGTTGCCATTTTGGTATTCATTGTTTTGCATGGTACTAGAGATCAAATGTTGATGATGAGAATTCATTTCTTGAAAGTTTATATTTCAATTTAAGAAAGTTACTTTTTGAGGTAATTAATGATATGTGTGTTAAATTTAAATACATTAAATTTAAATTAAATTCAAATCTAAATGCATATAAATGAATAAGAGGTTTCATACACAAATTTGGTGTCTGAATTAAGTTGGTTTTAATTCATTAAAAAATATATTACATATTAATCATATTGATTTTTTATTTTATTTATTTAAATATGTTAAATTATCCATGTGATTGAATTGCACCATATTTTACTTTCTTAGTCCCCATATTCCCATAGATTTCTGTCGAAATATTTGTGTCATATCCTAGATTCTCTACCATTAGAAATTGGATTTGGCTAGTGTTTTCATGTATAACTTCTCCACAACTAGAGTGTCCAGGATTGCCTTTGGAAGAACCGTCAAAGTTGACTTTGTGAAATCCTAGGGGAGGTGGAAGCCAAGAGGACGGACTAGCTGATGTGGATTTTGGGGATATCTTCTGGGAAGGGAGAGTGGGGGACAAGGAAAAGCCCCCAAAGTTTATAACAGAGGATTCAAAGGGGTCTAAGGGGAAATATTCTAGGGACCATGAGAGGATTTTGAGGGTTTCTAGAGTATGATTTTGAATGGAGGCCTAGAGGACAGGGGGAGGGGGGGCCTAAGAGTAGAATATCCTTCTATTCCTCTCTTTCCAGAGTTTTCAGAAAATGAAGCCTAGAAGAAGTTGCCATATTCTATTGAGGATGGGACTTTTGTAAGAGTTGGATCCCCATGCTTTGATTGTGTTAATGATGCTATTTATTTCCTGTCTGGTCCTTCTCATGATTTGGGTAGCTTGGTTCCATATTAGCTCACTAAATGGGAAATGATTAAGGAGGTGTTCCATGGTTTCTTCCTATTGTTGGCACATATGGAAAATTAAGGGGTCTATGAAGCCTCGTCACCTGAGATTGTCCCAAGTTAATATTTTGTTTTGAACCAACAACCAGAGAAAGGTGGAAATGTTTTGCTAGAGTTTGTATTTCCATATTATTTCCCATATGTTCTCCTTTTGGATGTTTTGGAAGTTTTCTTGCAAGTTGTAGCCTTCTTTGAGTGTGAAATTTGCATTGGGAGTGTACCCCCATTGGAGAATATTTGGATCTGCACTTATTGAGATTCTTCTTTGATGGATCATTTATTTACAATTTTGTAAGTCACAATCCGTTGCTACATGGAGATCTTGAGCTGTCACTTTCCAACTACACTAGGGGGTGATGATAGAGGTATTCAACCAAAGATATATCGCTTTTAGGGAGGAAAGATCTTGAATGTGATCATGATAGGATCTTAGATTGTTCTCAGATTGCAAGGGAGGAAGTTGTTGCCAAGAATCCGTCCAGAATAGAGCACTCTATCCATTTTGGATTTCCCAAAAAGTGTGTTCTTGTATGAGCGAGCGATTTTTCCAAGCTACGTTCCAGATGTTTGATCCTTGTATCTTACCCTGCATTCATATGAGGTGATTTTGGGGTGTGTTTGGTGCATATTTAAACTTCCAAAGTTGGGCCCAGAGTTTTGTTGGGGAATTGACCTAGCACCACAAGGTTTTTGCACCCATTGTGTTGCTGAGTTTTCCTAGATCCTGGAGGCCCAAACCTCCCAGAGATTTAGGATTGCAGATTCTGTCACAACTAACAAGAGCCACTTTTTTGCTAGGGCCGTGACCATGTTAGAGGAAGTTTATTTAAAGGTTTCTTATTCATTTTATGACATATTTTGGGGAAGCAAGGGCCGAGAATAGATATAATGGTATGGTTTGAATAACAGATTTCAAAAGAATGAGTCTTGCAAGGAGGTTGAGGGATTGTAAGGTCCAACTTCTTAGGAAGTTGGAAATTCAAAGTAGAAGGGAATCCAAGGAAATATTACGGGTAGTTGAATCTAAGAGTGGGAGTCCCAAGTATTGAGAAGGTAGGGAGCATATTGGAATATTCATAAGACGTGAAATATGTTGTTGGACAACCATGGGTGTGTTGAAAAACAAGAGTTGATATTTGTCCAAGTTAAAGTAGGTTCCCGAGGATTCACTGATATCATTGAGAATAGATCTTAGTTTACTAGCTTCTTGGGCAGTGGGGGTGTTCAAGATCATTGTGTCATCTACAAATTGGTTGTGAGAGGCTATTGGTTGTAATCCATGGAGATTGAGGCCTTGTAGAGAACCATTCTGGAAAGATGCCTTGATGTATTATCCTAGGCCTTCTGCTATGATGACAAATAGAAAGGGGGACATTGGGTATCCTTGTAGTATGCCTCAGATAGGGGTGAAGGGATGGGAGGGAACACCTTTGAAAAGGATTGAGAAAAAGGTGGAGGAGGTGAGGTTCATTATCCAGGAGATCCATTCCTTGTTGAATCCGAAAGCTTCCAGAAGGGCTCTCATATAATGCCAACTTAATTTATCAAAATCTTTTCAGAGATCCAACTTTAGTAGCATACCTGGGTTGCGATTGCTTTTGAGTGAGAGGTTGATTTCATGGACCAAGATGATGTTGTCCATGAGTGGCCTTCCTTCTACATAGCCTGATTTTTCTTTGGAGATGATGAAAGGGAAAATAGGATTTAGTATAAAAGCGATGAATTTGGAGATGATTTTGTAGATCACATTGCATAACGTTATTGGTCTGCAGTTCTTTAGATTGGTGACTCTCTCTTCCTTTGGTATTAGGGTGAGAAAGTTTTTATTTAACTCTGGGAGGAATTTTCCTGAGGTAAGAGATTTATGTACAACTTGCCACACCTATTCACGGATCATTGGCCAATAGTATTTGAAGAGGTTTGTGGTGAATCCATCCGGACCTGGAGATTTTCCCTTGGGAATATCCTGTACTGCTTGATCCACTTTAGCCTGTGATATGGGATGCATGAGGGCTACATTCAATTATGGGGAGATTAAGGCTAGGATGTTTTGAGTGACCCTATCAATTGTTGNAATCTGAGGGGGGCTCTAAAATTAGATCTTTGTAGTAGTCCACCAACTCACTTGTTATTTCCTTGTGGCTTAGGATGGTGTTACATCGGTTGTCTTCCATCTTTGTGATGTAGTTGATGAAGCGTCTATGGATCATGGAATGATGGAAGAATTTGGAGTTTTTTTTACCTTCCTTGAGCCATTGAATGCAATATTTTTTCCTCCATAAGATTTCCTCCTGCTTGTATCTTTCTTCAAGATTTATTTTGAGGGTATCCTATCGTTGTTGTTGTTGGGTGTATGTATGACTTGTTTGAATTCTCCTCTTCTAAGTTTCTTCAAGTTTATGTTCGAGATATTTTTGATCTTGAAAGATGTTACCAAATACATCATTTTTCCATTGGCGTAGCTGGTACCTGAAGTTTTTTAGCCTTGGCTGGAACTAGTACATTTTGTTGTCGTGATGGATCTCTGCGTTGGTCCACCATATGCAAGATAACCAAGGATGATTTTAGGGGCTAAATTTGGCTCATGGGATAATTTTCCATGGTTTTTCCAAAAATGAGATTCGTTATTTTAAAAATGATTCACCCAAATTGTAGAGGATAAAATTATTTTACCTTCAAAATTGCCAAAATTTTATAAAAACTATATAAAATACTTATAAATTTGAATATTTTAAAAACAATATTGCCAAACATTTATAGTTGACATATGAAGGATTAGTAATATTCACCAAGGTTTCTACATTTTAAAATAATTTTCCATCCTTAAAATCATCCTTGGAGATAACTCCTGGAAATCTGGGCGGGTTAAAAATAATTTCTCAGACCTGAAGGGCTTGAGATTGGTAGTGGTTATTGTGTCTATCCATAGTTGCATTGGCCAGTGATCTGACCCTGATTTTGGGAGGATGTTGGATTCTACCATTGGTCCTTTAGAATTAGGGTTTTTGAGATTAAGAAGAGGTCCAATCTTCTTGTTATTTGTTGAGGACCAGATCATTTGTTGGACCAGGTGAAGGTTCCATTACCTCTTTCAATGTCAACCAGTTTGAGGTTGTCAATGAGTTCCTGGAGTTCTATGATATACTGCTCCATGTGTTACTTTCCTCCTTTTCTTCCTCAAGCTTGAGGATGATTTTTAAGTCTCCCCCAATTATCCAATGTTTCTTTTCAACTAGAGATCCCAGATAGGATAGGCTTCTGAGGAAAAAGGTCTTTTTCTTGGCCACTTTGGGGGCCATAAGCATTGATAATCATTCCATATTTTTCAGAGCCTATAGCCTAGTAGTGAGCGGTTATAGTGTTGGTTGTGGAGAAGTCTTGGTCCATTATTACTATGGCAGGGTTCCAAAGGATGGTTAGTCCCCTTGCTACTCCTTTTGAGTTCAGATGATAGTAGTTGCATTACCACCAACATATTTTGAATAGGTCCGCCGTTATATGTCCTGCACACTTTGTTTCTTGTAACAGTAGAATGTATAGTTTTTCAGTTTTTATACAGTTTTAGAGAATCCTCTGCTTAGATCTCCCATTCAGGCCTCTAATATTCCAGGTGATGATTTTCATCATAAACAACTGGGTGGGTGGGAGAAGGATATTTCTGAGAGACGCTAGATTTGTCCCAAATTGATCATGTAGTTCCCCACCTCCTTTATTAGTTATTGTGTGGATTTTCACCCTCATCTTTTATTTTCCTTGGGGTTATTCTTGGGATCTAGGTTTGGATGTGCACCAATGACTAGCCTAGAAGTGGCTCCTATCGTGGAATCTAGGAAGACCTTGTGGAATTTTCTAATTTTATCCTTCGGTATATTTTTGAGATCCTTTTTGTTGAGAACTTCTTATAGCTTATCTAGATCAATGTCCTCTAGATCATGCTCATCCATTTCCATGACAGTGTCTTATTCCATCACCTAGATTTTTCCTGGGTACAAGAGGACTTGGGATTCTGGGATGATGATATTTTATGTGCTTGGGTGTTGATGTTTTTTTGTCCTTGTTTTTGTTGTTTCCTCGATCTGTTGGTAGATGGGGGTTTTATACCTCTTCTGCCTCTGGAAGATGGTTGAGGGTGTCAAAGGAGTTGGTATTGTATTTCCTTCATCCCCCTCCTTAGTTAGGTTTCTTCTATGTTTTACTTTTGTGATTTTGGACCTGTTTGAACCCATCCTTCATTTTCTCCTCCACTTCTGGTTTAGTTGGAGAATTTAGAGGAAAGTTCCTAAAGAGTTTCCCATGTTCGTGGCATTTCCTACAGTGAAACGGTATGTGTTCATATTTACTGGTTTGGGTCCATCCCTCATCCTTATATTCCACGGTAACTGAGATTGTAAGACTTTGGATATGACCATGTAGACACAGATTCTTGAATAAGATGTGTATTTCCTTTGCTTGGTGGCCTCTCGAATAAAATATAGTAAACTAGTGTATGTCACACATTAAATTGGTGTATGATATTTTTTGTTTGTGGGAAGAGGGCTGTCTTCAGGATTTGACTATTAAAGTTTACTGAAATATGCATACCCTATCCTTTTGGAATTGGATCTATGATTTCTTGGGGAAAAACAAATAATAAAAAAAAGAAATTTCAATTCTCTTTTCATGCAAGAATACCCACAATGATTAGTGAAAGATATATGTTGTATAAGAATTCTTTTCATGAGAGAATACCCACAATGATCAGTGAAGTATATATGTTATATAAAAATTCAATGAAAACTAAAATTTGATGGAATATTTGGTAGTATCATAGTGCTCATGCTAGTATCAATATCACAACATCTCTAGTCCTAAAACATAATAAAATTCTCTAAATAGTTAATTAGACCATCTTAATATGCATTCAACTAATGATTAAGACCATTTGTTTATAATTATTTTATAGCATATTTTTAAAAGAAAACAATATACAAAACTAAATATTCGACGTCCACTAGAAGTATCAGTCTGTATAGAAAAATGTTTATCTTTTCTATGCATAAACATCTAATGAACATATTTATCAGAAAGGGACTCCAAATCTTTATGCATGTTTAGATAAATGTGTTTTGTTTAAGGAAAAATTACCCAGGGAATTTGTAAACTTCCTGAATCTAATTTGAATATAAGTATCCTCAAATGCTACATTGGTATTTTTATCTCACATTTAAGAGTATTCCAGTAGTTTTGCAAGCTAAAATATCATAACTCTTTTCAAAATTTGTTGGATAATTGTAATTAATAAGTCAATATAATTAACTTTTTTGGCTTACTTTAATATCTTGGATTATTGTAAAATTTAATAGAAAAAAATGAATGAGACACGCGCTCTGCAACCTAGACTAGAGTTTTAGCATTTTAGCTGCACTGACACATTTCCAGCCCCGATGGGGCTCATGAATCTGAAGGAAGGAGGGTCGAATGACGCCTCTTACAGCCAGACCACAACGAATGAAAGTTCTGGAAAAGGGTTCAAACGACCGAACTTTGAGCCTCCACCAGATCTGTGGGCAACACTCCTGATGGAAGGAACTTTCAAGGACCGAGAGATGGATATCGATCTAAAGAATGTAGGCATACCTGCTATAGCACCGACTCCTTGTCTACCCGGAAAATGCATTCCACAAGCGCCACAAGCCCCGAAGTACATTATCAATTCACCGCGCATAGAAGAGCAAAAGCAATATACGAGAGACCACACCCTAGTAGGGAAATTCCTAGGGCTATGGTCGTCAGAGCAGGATCTAATCAAATGGATACAATACTGGTGGAAGCCAAAAGGACACTATGAATTAAAATTAGGTTCCAAGGGCTTCTTCACAATCATATTACACAACCTTGAGGACCGCAATCGCATCTTCGATGGAAGGCCTTATTTATATAACTCAGCAAGACTCTTCTTAATATTTTGGACTGAGAAGTTTATCCCTAAAAAAGAATATTTTTCCCACGCACCAGTATGGATCAGACTGTACTCTCTCCCCCAGGAATTCTGGCTGGAAGAGGTATTGGATGGTATAGGAAATACCATTGGAATATATGTTAAGTCTTCAGAAGATACCAAATAGAGGCGATACACCTCTTATGTGTGCATCTGCGTATACCTGAACATAGCTAAACCGTTGACGGGAACAATAATTCTTGAATACCAGGACGAAGATTGGACCCAGACCATTGACTACGAACACATTCCTTTCAAGTGTAGGAAATGCCATGAACATGGCCATCTGTTAAGAGAATGCCCCCTCAATGCGGCTCACAAAGAAGGGAACCCAGAAGACGGAAAAAACAAGGATGGTTTCGCTCAACCAGCGGGGAAAAGAAGTGAAATATTCTAAGTTGTAAAAGTGAGGAAAAACCTTCAAATTCTGATGTTGGACTTTTGTCAAACAGTTGGCATGCTGATGAGTTTATGGTTGTAGGTGAAAATTTAATTGGATAGTGATGTATATATTGGTTTTGCTGGTTGTCTAGTGGGTTTCTAGTCCCTTATGACTCCCCAATGGAATTCCAAATGTGTCATTTAGATTTAAGACAAAACCCATTAAAATAATAGCCAATTATTCAAATTTCAATAGACATAACTCATCAAATCTGGACTGTCTTTTATTCAATTAAATGGCTGAAGAAATAACAATCAATCAGAGGTGTAAATACCTCTCACAATGAAAGAGAATAAGTGAGGAATGAAGAGTAGTGACCTCAGATTACACACACATCCCAGAGGAAGGGATCAAAACTGCCACATGCACTACTGAAGGGACGGCCCAGGATTGTGTAACAACGCCTCCAATTTGAAGAGATAGTAGACCTCAACTCTGCCCTCAATCACCTCTCAATGCAATGAACAACCCTCCAATAAAGAACAAACAACATCCACTTCAATTTAGTACCTCCACGCAGCCACAAGAGAATGCCTAGCTCGTGGTCAAGTGAGACACGATTTTCCCAAAGAATGAACACACAGCCACCACAAGAACTCGACCTGTAGAGATGATCTCCTCTTGGATACGCCCAGCCAAGCCACATGACCTTGAGGATATAGCACTCAGCCACCAATAGCCACACACAACAAGAAGGGAAGAGATGCGCCCTATGCAAGGAGAAAACCCAATATGTCCACACGTGCCACAAGAAAATCGACCTCTTCTCCACAACTGATGATGAATCCAATCTCACCCAAATCTCCTTGGATCACAATGCCAATTATCCATGAATGAAAAACCTGGATGGCTTCTCCGATATTCATCTAGGAAGGTATTGTTTCAACCTCGAAACTGAATTTTCTCACCGAGGGTTTTGAAACCCTTGTCTCAAGCTCGCAAGCTTCTCCCAAACAATTTTCTCAAAATTGATTATTCAACAATACCTCCCCAATCCTCCATCGTCCTTTTTGTCTTTCACTTTTCCTTTTTCCTCCATTAAAATATTCTTTTAATTAATAATTGGAGAGAAATACCCTCAAGGAGGGGTTTAATATTAATAAACTCACTTTTCCTAAGTTTCACTTTATAATTCAAAAGTGACTTTACCAATATCATTTCCCTAGCTTTTCCGTCTAATGGTTTACGGGAAATTGAAGAAACCACCACGGTACTCTAACTGCCTAGGGGAAATGGGACATTACAGTCCTCCCCGCCCAAATTTTCTTATCCTCAAGAAACTTCAAACCTGGAAACTGTAACACCTGCTCGTTTTCCCAAGTGGCATCCTCCACTGGTAGGTCCTTCCATTTCACTAAAAACTCCCTTACCACCCTGTTACGAAGCTTCCTCTCCCGTGCCTGTAAGATCTCCTCAGGGCTTGTGTCCAACCGCCCCTCGTCATCCGAAGGGGGTAACTCCTATGAGGCAACCATCTTTTGTCCTATTACCCGCTTAAGGCAAGATACGTGAAACACAGTGTGAATCTTTCTCCCCTCAGGTAGCTCTAGCTCGTACGCAACCTGTCCCACCTTCCGAGTTATCCTGTAGGGTCCATAGTAGCGAGGCTTGAGCTTCTCCACCCCTTTATGTTTCAATGAAGATTGTCAGTATGGCTGTAGTCGTAAGAACACTAAATCTCCCACCTCGAACGAGTGCTCGGTCCTGTGCCTGTCCGCATACATCTTCTGTTGATCCTGAGCCACCCTCATGTTTTCCTTCAATTCCCTCAGAATATCCTGACTGTCCTGTATCCAATCTCTGGCCTTTGGTGCCCTACTGTCACCGAATGCAACGTGTGAAAAAGTCGTGGACTTGTAAACATAGAGTGCCCGAAAAGGGGTCATGCCAATGGACATGTGATGGGTGGTATTGTAACAGTACTCCCCCATATGTAACCACTTCACCCAGGCTCTCTCCTGCCCCGAAATGTAGTTCTGCAAATAACCTTCCAACCATTTGTTCACTACCTCTGTCTATCCATCGGTCTGCGGGTGGTAACTAGTGCTCAGAGTTAACTCGATACCGACCAACCTGAAAAGCTCCTACCAAAATCCTCCCATGAACCTACTGTCTCTATCACTGACGATGGTTTTGGGCAACCCATGCAAACGAAAAATCTCTCTGAAGAATAGCTCGGCCACCTGTGCTGCTGAATAGTCCGAAGGAATAGCGAAGAAGTGGGAAAACTTGGTGAGTCTATCCACCACGACGTAAATGCAATCCTTCCCCTACACCCTGGGTAACCTGGTGATAAAATCCATGGAGATACTTTCCCATTTCTGATCTGGAATGGGAAATGGCTGTAATAATCCGGCCGGATGGGTGTGCTCCACCTTGTTTCGCTGGCAAACTCTGCACTCCTGAACATGCTTCAGTATGTCTCCCTTGAGGTTCTTCCAAGTGAACCTCTCCTGGACTTGCCTATAAGTTTTAAGGAACCCCTGGTGTCCTGCTAAAGGTGAGTCATGTGCTGCTTGCATGATCTTCTGCCTGATGTGAAAACCTAGAACCAAATAAATTCTGTCTTTGTAGTAGATGACATCATCCACTACTCTGTACCTGTCATCTGTAACCTGTCCATCCAAAACCTCACAAGAAAACTTGTTCTTGGAATACTCTACCAATAGAAGACTCTTCCAGTCTTCCAATATGTCCATCAAGGATAGAGTAGGGGGAATCCTAGAAAGGGCGTCGGCTACCACATTGTTCTTCCCCTTCACTTAATCAATCTCAAAATCGTAGGCCTGGATCTTACTCACCCACTTATGTTGCATGTCATTTAGTTCCTTCTGTTCCAAGAAGAATCAGAGGTTGTTGTGATCCATCTTGACCTTGAACCTGTTGCCCACTAGATAGTGCCAGAATTTGGCCAATGCATGCATGATGGCCAACATCTCTTCGTCATAAATAGGGTAAAGCCTTTCGTAATCTCTAATCTTCCGACTCTCGAAAGATATGGGATGATGGTTCTGCATAAGCACGTCTCCGATACCTACTCCTGATGCATCACACTCCAACACGAAGGGTTGGGTAAAGTATGGAAAAGCTAAGACCGGGCACAAAATCATGATGTCATTCATCCTGTCGAAGACTGCTTGAGCCTCATCTGACCACTCAAAGGCCCCCTTCTTGGTCAAATCTGTCAGTGGGGCTGTCAACTGGGAAAAACCTTTCACATACCTCTGGTAGTAGGTGCACAAACCCATGAAGCTTTTTAACTCTGTAGTGTTCCTTGGCGGAGGCCAATCACGAATTGCCTGGATCTTGTCCCAGTGTACCTGTACTCCCTGAGCTCCAATCACATGCCCCAAATAGAGCATCTTTGTCAACCCAAACTCACATTTGGACAACTTCGCATACAACTCTTGTTTATCCAATATGCCTAACACCTCATCTAGATGTTGGAGGTGTTCCTCCCAAGTGCGGCTGTAGACCAAAATGTCATCAAAGAAAACCAACAAATGCTTTCTAAGCTTCTTGCTAAACGTATGGTTCATACAGGACTGAAATGTGGCTGGGGCATTGGTTAGCCCAAAAGGCATCACCAAGAACTCGTAGTGCCCATAGTGGCACCTGAAAGTTGTCTTCTACTCATCCCCTTCTCGCATCCTGATCTTATGGTAGCCCGACCGTAGATAAATCTTCAAAAAATACTTGGCCCCCCTCAAATCGTCCATCAACTCATCAATCCGGGGTATGGGGTACATGTTCTTGATGGTCCTCTTGTTGAGGGCTCAGTAATCAATGCACATTCTGAGGGTCCCATCCTTCTTCTTTACCAGTACTACAGAAGAAGTGAAAGGACTCGAAATCGGTCTGATGTGGCCCATTGCCAGTAGCTCCTTGATGGTCCTTTCGATCTCATCCTTATAGGCCTTGGGATGCCTATACGGGGTGGTAATCACTGCTCTCGTGCCCTCCTCTAACTCGATGGCATGCTCAAAGCCCCTATCTAGAGGCCTACCTGGAGGTATATCACCAAATACCTTCTGATGCTTCTTCATCAAGGCCTTTATCTCTCTCGAAAAATTAGGCTCCGCGCCCTTAGGCTTCTGTACTAAAATCCAAAACTCTGCAACCCATGCAATGTCGTCCTGCCTCATCACTGCCTCCATCCCCTTTGCGGTCACTACCTCGAGGGGGTAAGTGTTGATGCCCCTTAAAACCACCCTTCTGTCGTCCCGTCCCTGAAACTCCATTTCCATAGTCTGGTAGTTGGTGGTGTACTTCCCTAGGGAGTATAACCACTGGACACCCAATACCACATTGGTGTCAGGCACCTTCACCACGAAGAAATCGTCTATGATGGTGTAGTTCCCTAGGCTCAATGTCATCTATGGGACGTATCTGGTACAATTTAGGGTGTTCTCCCCTGGTATGATCACTAAAAATCCCTCGAAGGCTTCGGTGGTAATGCCCTTCCGCTCTACCAATGAAGCATCGATAAAATTGTGGGATGCCCCACCATCCACCAACACTGTCATTCTGTGTCCCTGTACTCCTCCTCTCATCCTAAAGGTATGAAACCTGGGAATCCCTGAGAGTGATGCTATAGTACCCTGCTTTCCCATCGATGCCTGCTCTGCCTCTGCCATCGGTGGATCCTCCTCCTGCCCCTCTTCTCCTGTCTCCTCATCCTCCCCGCTATCTGAGAAGACCTCTATGTAGTTTTCATTGGCCTTGCCCGCACACCTGTGACCTAGTACCCATGGTTCCTGGCAACTGAAACACATTTTCCTCCTCCGTAAATCCTACCTGGTAGCATCGTCCATCCGGTTCCTGCCTATCCAGTCCCTCTATGGATGTCCTGCCCAGTCCCTCTGCTGATGTCCTGTGCCATCACTCTGTGGTGGTCCTCTGTCATTGAACTTCGTGGGGAAGTTCAGTCTCGGGGTGAACTTGGGCCTGGGTACTGACTCCTGTAAGTCTCGAGCTCTGCTAACTGCATCATGTAGTGTAGTAGGCTTATAAGCCTTCACCCATCCTTGAAGTGGCTCGGTTAGCCCCTCTGTGAACAACATCACCAATCGGGCCTCAGAGATATCAGTGANTGTAAACTCAGCATAGGTGACGATATGGGCATGTCCCAGAGTGGACATCCCATGGTACCACCAGTCCTATGCCTCACCCTCCAAGTGCAATGTCACCAACTTTGGCATCAGTCTATGCCATGGGGTTTAGCTGGAAGTAGGTGTCGAGCTTCTGCACCCAAGCTCGTGCAATCTATGCGTTATAAATCGTAGCTCTGTGTGGGACCCCTATTGAAAAATCTCGGCCTGTTTCTCCCCTTGAAGCTACAAAACTCGGCAAACGTCATAGCTTCTCTCAAATCTGGATCCATGGCCTTGTATTCCTGAAAATAAGTTGTTAGTGTCCCGTCCTGCTCTACTTTCCCTCCTGTACCTGTCTCCGCTGGTCCTAAGAAATTAGGCATGGTGGATCTAGGAATCTCATTGTAGTCATGAGGGAAGTTTTGAGGGTCGGTCCTGGAAGTGATCACCTCCATATGAGGTCTGTGTGTGTTTCCCCCTTCTTCCATCTGCCCTCTCTTCCTACTTTCCCCTTTTTCTTCCCCGTGATTGCTCCCTAGATCATAACCTTTGATTCTTCCCATGAACTCTCGGGTCTCTCTCTGACCCTCTACAATATCCTATAAGGCTTTCATAATCCCTCTGATCAATCAATCCTCTCTATCCTCTGGCAGATTTGCATTGTTTCGTGGAGTGCCCTCCATCTCTACTTCTCTGCCTTCTACACTTTTGTATCTTTTGTGCATATAAGTGATGTTATGCAACCCTTCCTAAGTCATCAATGACACCCACAGCTGGCCAAGAACATGCTCTGATACCACTGAAATATTCTAAGTTCTAAAAGTGAGGAAAAACCTTCAAATTCTGATGTTGGACTTTCGTCAAACAATTGGCATGATGATGAGTTTATGGCTGTAGGTGCAAATTTAATTGGACACTGATGTATATATTGGTTTTGCTGGCTGTCTAGTGGGTTTCTAGTCCCTTATGACTCCCCAATGGAATGCCAAATGTGTCATTTAGATTTAAGACAAAACCCATTAAAATAATAGGCAATTATTCACATTTCAATAGACATAACTCATCAAATCTGGACTGTCTTTTATTCAATTAAATGGTTGAAGCAATAGCAGTCAATCAGAGTTGTAAATACCTCTCACAATGAAAGAGAATGAGTGAGGAATGAAGAGTAGTGACCTCACATTACACACACATCCCGGAGGAAGGGATCAAAACTGCCACATGCACTGCTGAAGGGACGGCCCAGGATTGTGTAACAGCGCCTCCAATTTGAAGAGATAGCAGACCTCAGATCTGCCCTCAATCACCTCTCAATGCAATGAATGACCCTCCAATAAAGAACAAACAACAGCCACTTCAATTTAGTACCTCCACGTAGCCACAAGAGAATGCCTAGCTCGTGGTCAAGTGAGACACGATTTGCCCAAAGAATGAACACGCAACCACCACAAGAACTCGACCTGTAGAGATGATCTCCTCTTGGATACGCCCAGCCAAGCCACACGACATTGAGGATATAGAACTCAGCCACCAATAGCCACACACAACAAGAAGGGAAGAGATGTGCCCTCTGCAAGGAGAAAACCCAATCTGTCCACACGTGCCACAAGAAAATCGACCTCTTCTCCACAACTGATGATGAATCCAATCTCACCCAAATCTCCTTGGATCACAATGCCAATTATTCGCGAATGAAAAACTTGGATGGATTCTCCGATATTCAGCTAGGAAGGTATTGTTTCAACCTTGAAACTGAATTTTCTCACCGAGGGTTTCGAAACCCTTGTCTCAAGCTCGCAAGCTACTACCCAACAATTTTCTCAAAATTGATTATTCAACAATACCTCCCCAATCCTCCATCGTCCTTTTTGTCTTTCACTTTTCCTCTTTCCTCCATTAAAATATTCTTTTAATTAATAATTGGAGAGAAATACCCTCAAGGAGGGGTTTAATATTAATAAACTCACTTTTCCTAAGTTTCACTTTATAATTCGAAAGTGACTTTATCAATATCATTTCCCTAGCTTGTCCGTCTAATGGTTTACGGGAAATTGAATAAACCACCATGGTACTCTGACTAACTAGGGGAAATGGGACATTACAAGAAGACAAGCAGGACGAAAGCAACAAGGCCAAGTAAGTAAAGATCCCTCCACTAGTAATAAATTTGCAAGATTACAAGATCAACCAGAGAACCTCTCAACCCTCATAAATCCCAATGAACCCCATGCGGATAATCCTCCCCAATCTGGGGGCCAAGGGGAGGAACGACCACCACAGGGGAAGGAATCTGATCATCCCCCCGTAGACACGGCAGGGGATCAACAAGATTTCCTGGAGACAGAGGACGGTGACGCTGACATGGAACTAGAAGAGCAAGAATTAGCTGGGGTGGACCTGGAACACTTCGAACACACCTACAGGCATCAGAAACTGTACACTATACCTCAGGATCAATTACTGAAGGTGCATAAGGTCTTTCTCAATTCCTCCGCTGGCTCCACAGCTCAGTCCAACAAGGGCTTGGGGATACAAAGAAGTCAATAAAAGAATCAGAGAAAAAATCAGAAAGATGAAAAGAAAAGAGGAAGGAAGTCTACCAATAAGCTCATACAAGAAATAGGTCATTTCATGGTAAATTCAGGGCAAATCCACCTCATCTCAGACAAATTTCCTCCCCTCCCCACACCCCCTTCATCATGAATATTATCTCTTGGAATATCAGAGGCCTCAATGGACGTAGCAAGAAAAAACTGCTATGGGATCTGATCTTTGCGGAGAAGCCAGACATAGTATTACTACAGGAAACAAAATGCTAAACTGAAGAAATTGATAGGCTACTCCCCTATTGTTGGAAGCAAGGGGAAGCAATGCCAATCGCAGCAACAAGCACAGCTGCAGGATTGGCTATCATCTGGAACCCCAACTCAGTGCTGCTGGAGAATTTTATTACCACCAAATGGTTTATTACTGCAGATTACAGGCTTATAGGCTCCAACAAGCCCGGACACCTAACCAATGTCTACGGCCCGACCAACCTAAGGGATAAGAAAGCCTTCCTCAGGAACTTGGAATACCTATCCAACCTGACCAGATACAATCGTTGGGCTATTGGGGGAGATTAGAATCTCATTCGAAGTCTGGAGGAAAAAAAAGGTGGATCAAGACGCCTAGATCAAGACTCTAATGACTTCAACAACCTCATAGATAAACTCAATCTCATCGACCTGGAAGCTATCAACGACATTTTTACCTGGACAAATAGAAGAAACGGATCACACCAAGTTGCCTGCAAACTCGATCACTTCCTCATATCTAATTCCCTTATGCTGGAGGGCACAGCTCTGGAAGCGAGTATTCTGAATATCCCTAGCTCGGATCACTATCCCATTCAGCTATGGATGGATGTGCCAACATCACCAGAGAAAAAACCTTTCTAGTTTGAACAGTTCTGGCTCAACCATCCAAACTTCCAAGCAAAGATCCAAGATTGGTGGAGGCAGGCAAAGGTCCCCTGTGGCTCCAAGATGTTCAGATTTCAACAAAAGTTAAAAAACCTTAAACAAATTATCAAAATCTGGAACAAGCAAACCTTCGGCAACATCTTTGACTCCCAAAAGCAGTTGTCAGAGCAAATAAAGGTGATTCAAAATCAGATCTGATTGCAAGGGTTAACGGATGAGCTTAAATTCCAGGAAGCAACAGTAAATCAACAAATGGAGGCCAGAAAAGGACAACAAGAGATTCTATGGAAATATAAATCACGCATCCAATGTCTCAAGGAGGGGGACCACAACACCAAATTCTTCCATAGATCTGTCATTTAGCGCCGTCATACCAATAGAATCACGCACCTAATCTCCACCAATGGTGAGCCAATTTTTTCCCATGAAGACCTGGAGGCAACACTGATAGACTATTACAAAGATCTCCTGACGGAACCTTTTCCGGACAGATCGAAGGCCATAGCTAAGGTCACACAGCATGTACCCTCCCTCGTCACCAGGGAGAAAAACTCATCTCTGCTCCCCCCTATTACAATCGAGGAGGTGGATCAAGCGCTTCAGGACACCCCAAGATGCAAGTCACCCAGCCCTGATGGCTTCACCAATGATTTTTTCCACCACTGTTGGTCGATGATCAGGGTAGAGGTTTGGGAAATTATTGAAGACTCCCATTCCACAGGACAAGTCCTTCAATCTCTCAATGCTACTTTCCTCACTCTCATCCAAAAAGAGGGGCAGGCTCACCATCCCAAGCAGTTCAGACCCATCGCCCTCTACAACGTCACCTATAAACTTCTTACAAAGGTGATCGCTCGAAGGCTTAAACCCATCCTGCCAGCTATCATCTCTCTAGAACAATCAGGCTTTGTGGAGGGCAGACAAATCCTGGACAGTGTCATCCTAGCTCATGAGGTGATCCACTATTTGCAGAAAACTAGAATGTCAGGTATGCTCTATAAATTAGATCTTTCTAAAGCCTTTGATAAGATAAGTTGGGACTACATGCGGGAAATTCTCCTCACCTTTGGCTTTGACAAATTCTGGGTGACTTGGATCTTGAACCTAACCTCCTCAGCTTTTTTCTCCATCCTTATCAATGGTGTTCCCTCTCGCCCCTTCACCCCCTCTAGAGGAATTAGACAGGGAGACCCTCTCTCCCTGTTCCTCTTCATTATAATGGCCGAAGGTCTCAGTCGATGTATTCACGCAACCGTTGTAAGAAACTCATTGGTAGGCCTACCTTTGCATGGCATCTCCCCCCCTATTTCGCATAGCCAATTCGTGGATGATACGCTTTTGATGGGTACCCCAACTATGTGTGAAGAAAAATCCATCCTCCTGATCCTCTAGACCTTCTCTGAGGCCTTAGGCCTGGACTGTAACAAAGACAACTCCCAAATATTTTTCTTTAATACGCCCTCCCCAATTCAGCACCATATCTCTGATCTCTTAGGTTTCCATAGAAGCTCCCTTCTTTCCAAATACCTTGGCATCCCTCTGATCAATAATTCCCTCCGGAACTCCTCATGGGAGAATCTCCTCTCCTATTTTACTAAGAAACTCTCTTCCTGGATCCTCAGAGTTCTAAACCTTCCCAGTCGTCTCATACTCCTCCGAGCAATTCTCCAGGCCCTTCCCACCTACATCTTCTCGACACTAGCTACTCCAAAGTTTGTTCTCACAACCATTAAAATCTTACAAAGGAATTTCTTGTGGCAAGGCCTTAATACAGGTAAGAAAATAACACTTGTTAGCTGGGACAAACTTTGTCAGCCCAAAGCGCAAGGAGGCCTTGGCTTACGAGATCCCACCATCATGAATAAAGTCCTCAGTGCCAAATTATGGTGGCGATGGCTTAAGAATCCCAAGGACCTCTGGGAACGGTTATGGAGGAATAAATATGTACCAAAGGTGGTGGAAAAAAACATCATACATTGGAATGGAGACACACCAGGGTCTTTAATTTGGGAAACGGCTAAGCAGAATAGACAGCTAGTCACCCACCATGCTTTCTGGGAAATTAGAAATGGGAAAACAACCCTATTCTAGAAATATTCTTGGCAGCATTGGCCAACTATGGACCACGAGGACTGGGCTGAGCGCATCAGCACCCAAGCTACATAGGCGGGCCTAACAAAAGTAGTGGATTATTGGCAAGATAATCCTCCAGATAACACCTAGCGGCACTGGCACCTTCATAGGGAACGCATGAACCTGGACGGGCATGTGGATCTGGGACCCTGGCAGAATGAAATGTTCAAATGGAAAATCCCCAATCTCATGGGAGAGGATATTGTTTGATGGGGATATCGACTAAGGGGAACCTACAACATACGATAAGCCTACCACATCAAAATCCAACCGAACCTGACACCTACACGGGATGTTCGATGCAAAATATGGAACCTCAGACATTGGCCCAAAATCACCCTCTTCCTCTGGCTTGTGATCCACTCAAGTATTCTAACCTGGGATAACCTCTCAAAAAGAGGCTTTGTGGGGCCTTCTATATGTATACTTTGTGGGGAGGCAGATTAAACCATGAATCACCTTCTCAATTCCTTCCTGTACACTGCTCAAATTTGGGACCAAAGTGCACTCATTATGCGCACCTCGGACAGCCAACGAGACAACATCGTCGACACCATTACAAACTGGAGGGACCAAGTGTTTCAATCTCCCTTCCTAAATCGTATTTGTCAATTACTTCCTGGATTCATCCTCTGGAGCATATGGAAGGAAATAAATAGAAGGCTTTTCAGGAATGCTTCCCTCCCGTGGCAACACTGCTGGAATCGTTGCCGCCTCAATATTCTGGAAACTCTTATCCTTCAACTTTGGAATGAAAAAGACCTGATCAACAATCCCTCTGAACTCCTTATCCTTAAGCACTAGATTCCCTTCCTCTCTCCTCACCCACTCATCCCCTCTATCCCCACCCCTCCCAACAGTCCCTCCTCTTGGTCCGCCCCTCCGGTTGACTTCATCAAATTCAACTTTGACGAAGCATCTAAAGGAAATCCAAGAGCAGCAGGTTATGGGGTCGTTTTCTGCAATCACCATGGACACATTATTCTCATTAATGCAGGCTCCCTTGGTCATACCACGAACAATGTGGTAGAACTCTGGGGACTTACTCGGGGACTGTAAGTTTCCACAGATCACAACTTCACCCAGCTGATTATAGAGGGCGACTCTGAAATCATCATCAATCTCCTTAGCAGACTTTTAAATGGAGCAGACCTGGAAAGAATATCACCCAACTGGAGACTCTCACATGGGATAAAGACTATTACATATTTACTACAACCCAATCAGGTGGTTATACCTGCTCACATTAGAAGGAGTGTGAATCAGGTAGTGAATGAACTGGCTAATCTGGGGGTCAACTCAGATGGACCGGAACTCCTTTTCAAAACGTCTCTTACTCTGGATCACTCTATCCTCCTGCAATGTATCCACAAAGCTAGGGAAGTGGACAAACCCCCAGATGGGGTGATAGTGTCGACCACATGGCGTACAAAGGGAGAGCGGAGGAGCCAGCAAGGCAACGAGCCATGTGACCTTCTTGTGCCAACTACCGCCGACTCTACCTTGCATTAACTGGCTTTCACGTCATTTGCAGTGGCATTAATTTTTGTTCACCCGACCTCCATTATGCGTGGAGCTATGGCTTCTCCATATACTTGTGATACTCTCCCTCTCCCGAGAACCGACTCTAGTACTCCTTCGCTGCCATGGCTTGGTTTTTCTTGCACGTTCATGGTGTTCACGACTCCCGGCCTTCTCCAGGCTCTCCCCTTTGGCCTGGAACGGAAATTTCATTTACACTGCCAAATCATGTCGCGACAATGAGGAAGACCATGAAGGGGCTCTCCTTGGCATCCTCCTCGGCCTCGTGCATCGACTTCTCCTCCTGGTTCACCCTCAAAACTTTCCTCGCTGCTCTTGTTGCCTAAGCTAGCACCTATCAATTCCTCCACCTCGCCTGTCTCCTGCTTTGAGTGCTTAGCTATAATTGAAACCTTGTTGGGCTCTTCCCTGTGCCACCTTGCCGCTCCTTCAACCTCCAGAAATTTCATTCCTCCCCTCGCGCCGGTTGCTGGTTCTTCAAAGTCGCCCATGGGGATGTCATCTCCTGTTTGGGCCGACCATAACAATGCGTCAACGTCTTTTGAATCCAAGCCGGATCTGTAGCTGAAAGAGAATTTCACCATCCTCTACAACTTGGTCTTCGAACTCTGTCAGGGAATGGAGGACCTCCAATTTAGGATGCAGCTTATGGACGGAAGGATCTCGACCCTCCTCCAGCTCCTTTCTACCTTCCAAGACTCCTCTCCCTCCTACCCAGTAGGCGTGGCTTCAGAAGGAGCACCCTCCTCGGCAGGCGACGACGGGAATGTCAGGACGCAGAGTGTAGCAGAGGTCGTTGCGGAGCAGGTCCAGCAGGAGGACATGGAAGCGGTCACAACCACCGGTCAACATGTGCACACTCCGTTGGGAGATGCCAGGATAGCTACCAACATGGACGAGTGCACCATGGACGACGACATGCATTTGGAAAACAGAGGGACACCTATTGAGGAGGAGCCATGGCCAGGTTACCTGTCAGGTTACTTGCCAGATTACTTGCCAGGTGTCTAACCCCTCAAGGGATCTTTTCTTTTTTTAATAGTTTCCCCTCTAGTTGCATTTTAGTCAGCTCAGCTTTGTGTTTTAAGACTGGTAGGATCTCAGATGCTAAACTTACCTGGTTGGCTGAACTGGTTTCTCCCTTTTGGGGCAGTTCAGTAACTACAATCCGGATGTTATCAAATTTTGTAACTATGGCCTGGTTTTTTGAAGGCCCTTATATATAAAACCACTTACTTAAAAAAAAAATATCTTGGATTATTGTAATAAGCAAATATTTATTGTAATAATCTTTTGGAAATTGAATATCGAAGTAGAGTATTACAATCTACCCAATTACAAGGACAAAATTACATTTGAGGCATGATCAAATGTTGGCATGAGCTTCCATATTTTGCAAATAATGGAGCTTCAACGAGTACCTATTTGGACAGTCCCATCTGTTCGTTTGTTACATTTCGCCCAATCAGGGAATAAATCTCCTACATCACCACAATTAATGTCTGCATTAAAATTTAATTTCTCTATAGATATTTATGTGGATTCATGATCATAAATGTCAAAATTCTCAACGGATAGAGTTCATTTGGTTTCCATGATTGATGACACGACAATATCAATCTCATCGACCTTATTTTCCCCCGCCATCTCTTTAAATCCCTTACCCTCTAGGGTTAAGCTCTCATAATTAAGGTTCTTCTTCAAATCATATGAATTGTCATCGTTGGGAGCTTAAATATTGTTCTAGTTTGTGGTAGATACATGAACGAGAGAATCAATTATAAAGTCATCAATATCAATTAATTCCTCTAAGCATAAACATCAACTATCTTCATTTGTTGACTTCATGTTTTTTTTGGAGAATTTCATTCAACAACTCAGTTTGGTCGAAGTCGAAGATTCAAACACACATGTTCACAATCTCATTCTTGACATATCTCAATCCATATTCATATTTTTCTATATAGTCCTTAAGCATTTATTCACACCCTCCTCGAGCATGAGAGGCTCCATAGTTCTAGTGATTATTGTTATTGTTGTTTGGACAAATCGAGTAATATGTAGCAGTTGTATTAGATCGATAGAAATCTCTTACATTTTTTCTACATAATTTTCCATTAGAAGGGAAAGAAAGAGAACTAGAAAACGAGATGCAAGTTGAGGAAGTGATATTACCGTTTTGACGGTCGATGCTATAGGGTTTGGGTTGGATTTCAATTTGATCACAACATTGCATTTGCATTGAATATTTTCCTGGTCTTTCTTCTTCTTCTCTAGCTTGACCTTGGAATTGAGTTTGTAGATATGTTGGTGGAGACAATGCCCTGGAATTCTCACAGTAATTTCTTCCTCTTCTGAGGAAAGTGGGAAATACAAATCCATCATGAAATGAATACTCATAATTATCCACTTGTTTTATCAATACATTTTGCATGGCTATTCCCATCTCATCCCAACTATCAATTACATTGTTTTCTTGCAAAGATGATATCCTAAATTCATTCACTAACTCAAACGACCTGTAATTTATTTATGTAAGAACAATACTAATAGAAGGGTAGCTATCATGGGCATCCTTCATGTCTTGTTGCAGCATATGTTGATCATAATTTTCACTTGAAATGGAAAAGAAATTTTAAAGAAATGACTTAGAATAAAAACTAAAAGAATATGATAAGATATTAAGTTGTTGCATAGGCAACCGTTTAACATCCAATGTCCATTGATATTGAAATGCATATAATTTATTTTGGACATCCACTTGCCATTGAGATTGTGATGCATATAATTGATTTTGGACTCTGCTACAACTTGCTAAACATGTAATACTTATGGTGCTCATTGTCTTCTATGTATGTGGCTGCACTATTATTAATTCTTCACCATGACCACTAATAGTATGGAGGGAAACAACCAAATCATCAATCTTCTTAATTTTCTTCATGTTTCTTCTACACTTTTTATCGTCATTTGATACAGCAAGTGAGCTCTTGCTCGCAACACCCGCATAAAACCTACCGAATAGGGTAAATGTACAGTCTCATGTTTTGCACTCATATCGTGGCTGCAATATTTTGGAAATGGACTCGTTATCAAGGTATCTCATTCTTTATTTATGATTATGATCACTTCATGGAAAAAAAATTGTAATTTATGAAATTTGTCTTAATATTATTTAAAAATTAAGGAGAATTTAAAAATTATTTAAAAATGGTTAGTAATATATTGCATCATAATAAAGGACTTATGGATATTTTCATTTAATTTAATTTATTTATATATATCTATGAGGAATAGTAAGGACTTATGGATATTTTCATTTAATTTAATTTATTTATATATATCTATGCCGAATACTAAAACTAAAAGGATAAGAATTAATATAAAAAAATAAAAAAATTATAATAATAATCTTATTAATCAATATAAGAATATAAAGTAAAACGAAAAAGTAAAAATAGATATTAAAAATATATAATAAAAATAAATAATTTTTAAATAAATAGTATATTGATAAAGCATTAATATATTATTTTTTATTTTTAAAAAAGAAATTAAAAATATTTTTTAATATTTCATTAACTAAAATGTAGCATAATAAATTCACTAAATGAAATTCATGTAGATGTTTCTACACCCTAGAGAAATTCACATTTCATTCAATCTAACAAAATTCACATTTCACTCAATTTGAGATCCGTATTTCCAATTAAATTCCATACAATTTTATTTTTTTTTAAATTTGTCTATTAAAACTTATTTCCAATAGCTTGTTTTTTTAATATGTCACTTTATTAACTTGAATTCTTAACCTTGAATGAATTATTTAACCACCACACTTCGACATTTTCATAGAATTATATGTAAAATTTAAAAGTGGAAATTTTATTGCTTTCAATAAATATTTATTTTCAAAATATATTTTAAAAAAAATAACAAATTTAATAATAATACCCCAAATTGTATTTTATTATAAGAAGTTATTAGAATACATTTCTTATTTTCTAATGTAATATATGAAAAAAATGATATGTTGTCCAAAAATAAACTATGTTAATGCTAAGTGTCATAATATTCAGAATTATGATAAGTTTAAGGTGGACCGAAGATTAGGAAACCCTAGCACGTGGTCCATGCGAGACACAGACCGATCGCTACAGCACCTTCTCAGGATACGAAATTCCATTGCTTCACTGTAAACCCACTTCGACGCTGATCCGCAGTCATGGGCGCGGAGGAGGGGGGGAAACCCCCCTCATACAGTAATGTGGCAGCCAATGATAAATCCGGAACTAGGGCAAAACGACCCGCGTTTGAGCCGCCTCCACAAATCCGAGAGCAGCTACTCGCCAAAGAACAGGGCCTGCAACAGGAAATGGAGACGAAAGCTAGCACTTCCAAACCCAAACCACCTCGCAGCTGGGAACCTGGGAAATGCATCCCACAGATGGAAAAGGCACCTCGATATCACATAAGCTCTGCCAGGGTGGGGGAACACACACAGTTTATGCAAGAACATGCCCTCATTGGCAAATTTATGGGACTCTGGCCATCAGAAAGAGATATGCAAAAATGGATAAAACATTGGTGGAACCCCAAAGGCGATTATGACGTCCAACTCAGCTCAAAAGGCTTCTTCACCATCATACTCTATAATCTAGAGGAAAAGGATCGCATCTTCGAAAATGGCCCTTATTTCTTCAACTCAGCAGGTATTTTCCTATGGTACTGGACAGAGCGCTTCAGCCCAGACAAGGAGGACTTCACAATGGCACCCGTATGGATCCGTCTCTACTCCCTCCCGCAAGAGTTCTGGCTGGAGGAGATCCTAATGGGAATAGGAAACACCATTGGTCAGTATGTGAAAGCCTCTGAAGCTACAAAGAAGAGAAAATACACCTCATATGCATGCATCTGTGTTTACATGAACATAGCCAAAGCCCTACCAGGAACTGTAATACTGGAATACCAAGATGAGGAATGGGCCCAAACCCTTGATTACGAGCACATCCCGTTCAGGTGCAGAAAATGCCACGAACACGACCATCTATTTTGGGACTTCCCTCTGAACCAGCCAGCGCCCAAAGCCACCTTGAATCTGCAGAAATATGGCTTCACCATGATTCAAGCAAGGAAGAAAAATCCCATTCAAAGACAGATAGTCGATCCCAAACCTAGGATCCAAACCAGGAACTCTTACGATATTCTAGCCCAGCTCCCGGAAGAAAATCAAATCCAGGATCCCCACGTCGACTTACAGACAGGCAAAGCCATGAGTACTACCACCGCACCTTCGGATCCACCCAAAGAAACCAACACAGAGGATGCAGGGGATGCAGACGAAGATATTCATATGCAAATGAATGCCCAAGACCTAGACGACATCGATCTGGAGAAACTCGAGGAGGCCCTAGACCAGAGGGACCTGCAGGGTCTCCCGAAAGAACAACTTTGAAAGGTTCACAAAATCTTCCTCGACTCAACGACGGGCTCCACAACGCACCTAGGCATTGCCACAAAGTCAAGCTCTAGCTCCAAAAAGATCCTAAGAGAAGGCAAAAGACGAGGTCGGAAGCCAGTTCATTAGCTGATCAAAGAAGTCGGGGACCTAATGATCAACTCAGGGCAGATACAGAAGCTCCCGGAGGGATACCTCCACCTACACCCCTCCTCTTAATGATGAAGGTCATCTCCTGGAACATCAGAGGGCTTAACGGAAGATCCAAGCAAAGGATCCTCAGAGACTACATCAAAGAAGAAACCCCAAATATTCTAATGTTACAGGAGACTAAATGCGTCGGTTTGGAAGCTGAGAACATAATGCAAAGAATATGGAAAGGATGCCAGTCTTTTTATACGGACTCTGTGGGAGCAGCGGGGGGTATAACAATCTTATGGAACCCCAACCACACGACTCTTAGTGGACCCTTCTCCATGGCAGGCACCCTGTCAACACACTTCGCAATAACAGGATCAAGTCAGGAGGGGACCATCACTAACGTCTATGGTCCACAAGGACAACAGGAAAAGCAAAAATTCTTGGAAAAGATGGTCCAAGTTAAAGCTCTGGTGAAAACGCCCAATTGGATCCTAGGAGGCGACTTTAATATGATAATGTCACTGGAGGAAAAAATGGGAGGCAGTAAGCGACTCGAGCAAGACAGTGGTAAGTTCAAAACCCTCCTTGAACAGCTAAATTTAGTAGACATAGAGAATAGCAATGGCACTTTCACCTAGTCTAATCGCCGATCTGGCAGCCAACATATAGCTTGTAGACTCGATCACTTTCTTGTAACAGAACATTTGATTGAGAGAGACCTTTGCATAGAAAGCCTAATCCTTCCCAGAACGGGCTCGGACCACTGGCCGATAGCCCTCCAAATTGCCATAGAAGCGACACCAAAATTCAAACCCTTTAGGTTTGAAAAATTCTGGCTAACACATCCAGATTTCCATCAACTAGCACAAATCTGGTGGAATTAATCAGAGATTGACGAGGGCACCAAGATGTACATATTTCAACAAAGACTTAAAAATTTTAAGCAAAATCTCAAACACTGGAACAAAAACACCTTTGGTAATATCCAACAAGCTATCAGAGATGCAAAACTCAGGCTAGACGAAATACAAAAGATATTCATATCAGGAGCCCGCACTACTGATCTCATGCAAGAAGAAGAGCAATTACAGGTGAAACTTGAGCAACGTAGGAGGCAAGAGGAAATACTCTGGAGACAAAAATCTAGAGTTCAGTGGCTCAAGGAAGGGGAAAAGAACACCAAATTCTTCCACAGAACCATGATACACCGAAGACACATCAACAGAATAACACATTTGGAGGACGAGCAAGGCCAACTAATTAGGGACCATGAGCGCATTGAAGAAGAACTCCATAGATACTACCAAACCCTCCTCACGGAAAACAACGAGGACAGGGCGGTCGCAATCTCCCGAGTCACCAGCCATATCCCTAAGCTAATCACGCCAGAAAAAAATGCAGCTCTCATTCGACCAATCTCCAAGGAAGAAGTGGACAAAGCAGTAAAAGACATGCCCCCAGGTAAAGCCCCAGGCCCCGATGGCTTCACTACAGATTTCTTTCACCATTGTTGGGACATTATAGGCCAGGACGTTTGGGAGGTAGTTGAAGAATCCAGATCGTCAGGACAAGTGCTCCAAGCCTTTAACGCCACCTTCCTCACCCTCATCCCAAAGGAGGAAAGAGTCACGAACCCCAAACAGTTTAGACCCATCGCTTTATGCAACGTCATCTACAAGATTATTACCAAGGTCATTGCAAATCGACTCAAGCCAATTCTGCCTTTTATTATCTCTAAGGAACAAGATGGATATGTAGAAGGAAGGCAGATAATGGACAGCGTCATATTGGCTAATGAGGTTGTCAGCTCTCTCAAGACAACAAAAATACCAGGTGTGTTGATCAAACTCGATCTCTCAAAGGCTTTTGACAGGGCCAGTTGGCAGTATCTCCGTGCTATTCTAAACTCTTTTGGCTTTGATCATGATTGGGTACACTGGATTTTGAATCTCACCTCTTCAGCGTTCTTCTCAATCCTCGTCAATGGAGTCCCCTCGCGCCCCTTCTTGGCCTCTCGAGGCATTAGACAAGGCGATCCACTCTCACCTTTCCTCTTTGTTCTAATGGCGGAAGGCCTAGGCCGCTATATTAAATCAGCAGTTCTAGAAGGCACCCTCCTAGGTCTACCCCTGCACAACATAAGACCTGCCCCTTCACACAGCCAATTCGTTGACGACACCCTTCTAATGAACTCCCCTACCGCTCGGGAAGCCCTTAAACTCAACTCCATCCTCTCAGAATTCACTGAAGCCTCGGGCATGACTATGAATCTAGAAAGGTCCAAGCTTTTCTTTTTCAATACCCCCACTACAGTCCAATTGCATATCTCCAGAATCCTGGGCATCCCCAGGAAATCCCTTCCGTCCAATTACCTGGGTATTCCCCTCACTGGAGCACCTGCTAAAACCATCTCCTGGGATAGCCTCGTTATCTCTATCTCCAACAGATTATCCAATTGGACTTTCAGACCTCTAAACCTTGTAGCCAGACTTGTCCTGCTAAAATCAGTCCTACAAACCCTCCCCACCTACCTCTTTACTGCGCTTGCTGCCCCCAAACACATCATCAAAGCAATCAGAAACATCCAATGGAATTTCCTCTGGCAGGGAGTGCAGGCCAAGAAGAAATGGGCCCTGGTAGGCTGGGAAAAGGTATGCACACCAAAAGGCAGAGGAGGCCTAGGGCTACAGGACCCCGACAAGCTTAATTAGATAATGGGAGCCAAGATATGGTGGAGGTGGTTGAAAACACCAGATGCTTTATGGGCTCAAATATGGAAGAGAAAATATGCTCCTGCAATGCAACCGGATTAGCTAATCAGACACAACATCAAAATTCAGGGGTCGAAACATCTGGAACATAGCTTGGAAAAACAGGGACATGATACAGAAACACGCCTTTTGGGAAATACGAAATGGAGATAGTGAAAGGTTCTGGTAGGATTCGTGGCAACAGCTCAAGCCTTTACAGGACTCAGAAGAACTCGCACCCCTCTGCTTGGCCCTCAACCAGATCCCCACCCTAAAGGTACGTGACCTCTGGAAACCTGTGGACACAGAACACACCTGGCGACAATGGAAAACCTCCAACCATGAGCTAGGCACTCCCCCTGATCTAAACCTAACTACCTGGCAGCAAGAGGCTGGACGCAGGAAAATTCCCAGGAGAGATGGGCTCGACATACTCAGATGGGGACACTCAGCTTCAGGCAACTTACCGGTAAAAGAGGCCTATGGCATATACTGCAATCATAACAATCAGCAAGGGGACAACATCTGGAGAAAAATATGGCGTAAAGAGCTATGGCCCAAGGTATCTACTTTCCTCTGGTTAATCATTCACAACAGAATTTTAACATGGGACAACCTCAGGAAAAGAGGATTCACCGGACCATCCATGTGCGCCCTTTGTCAATACCAAGAGGAAACCAAAGAGCACCTCTTTAATGGATGCAGCTATAGCTAAACAATTTGGGATGAGGGAGCACAAATCATGCACCGATCCAACCAAAATCGCGGCAGCATCAGAGACACCATAGAAAACTGGGATTCAATCACTTACAACAACCCCATTCTGAATCAAATCTGGCTCTTACTACCAGGCTTTATTCTTTGGCAGATATGGAAGGAGCGAAACAAACGCATCTTTCACTCCAAACATTCCCCGACAGAGGCAACCTGGAATTAAGTCGCCAAACTCATCAGAGAAACAATTCAGAGCAAGAATTGGCAACCTCGGGACAAAGATTGTAACCGGGAGGAGGCACACATCTTACAAAGTTAGACACTCAGCCTCAAAGACTCGGGGTTTTTTCGACCTCCTAAGAGCCACTTCCCCAGTCCCTCCCTTTGGACCCCCCTTCCAGCTGGATTCATAAAAATCAACTTCGATGGAGCTTCAAAAGGTAACCCTGGACCGGCTGGCTATGGTGTGGTCATCAGGAACTCCACCGGGGACATTTTAACTCTGAATGTGGGATATTTGGGAGAAACCACGAACAATGTTGCAGAACTCACAGGCCTCCTACAGGGACTCCAACAAGCTATTGCCCTTACCAGTCACAACATCATCCTGGAAGGGGATTCCCAAATTGTCATCCATCTCATCACAAAAATCCTGCACGGGGGACACCCACACAAAATCTCTCCCAGTTGGCGTCTGGCAGGACTGTTAGAAGACTTCCAAAATCTACTCAGGCACAATATCAGTTTCATCCCCTCCCACATAAAAATAAAGGCAAACATAGTAACCGATCTCCTAGCCAATGAGGACGTACACAGGGAAAGGGAGCACATAACCTAGGACACTAGAAGCACAGAGCCCTCCAATCTCTACAATCGTTGTAAGCTACTGGCGAGCAAAGACTTCCCAACCTCGGATGGGGTGACACGAGTCGAGGATGGCGAGGGGAGGTGGCAAGGGGAGGTGACGAGGGGAGGTGGGGGGCCTTTAATACCAATCCTCCCCACACACTTCGCGAATTAATTTGAGCATCAGTTCCTACCACCTCCGTAACTTGATGCAACTCAGCACGAGTGCCTTCGATCCAGCCAGCCAGAGCATTAAGCTCATGGCTTTAATGGTTTTCATTGTGGCTCATTCACCCATCAACCTTCTCGGGAGCTCCATTGTGTTCGAGCATTTTCCTGCGCAGCGAGGCTGCCCTCCAGCTTTCATCGACTTGGCTCTAACCTTTGTTTCAGTCATGCCGCGATTGAGGGGGCGACCATGCAGAGGGGCTGGCTGGTATGCAGCCGCCTCCAGAAGGAAACGACACCAAGAATTCAAATGCACAGTGAAACTAGCCAGTTAGCGACGACGACAGACAACTCTGGCAGCAGGTTCACCTCCTGGCACAATTGTGGAAGAAGACATGAGCATTCAGCTCCCACCGAATTTCTCGGAAAATAAAATGGTTACCTTCCCTGATGATTGGGACCCCCTCGCCTATGTCTTCAGATCCGGAACAACTCTCCGTGGAAGAAACTCCTCCGACTCCTGCGCTAAAGCTTCTTCAGACCCCTGCGCAGAAACTTGCATCATTGAAGAAGAGTCGTGGATGGACACTGGTGCAGCTACGGACGTAGAATGTTTGGGACGTGATGACAAGCAGCCGAGGCCGCCCTCGCCACCTCTTTTACCCCCGGAATAGTTGCATCTCATATTTGAAGTGAGAAGTCTGGTTGAAGACCAAATATTTCGAGCGGTCTGCGCAAGCCAGCGCCTGGATATGCTTTATGCGGATTTTTCCAATGACATGCCTAAACGCCTATGTCCTACCTGTGCACAACCATTTTCTATACCAGTCGGTGCAGAGGAAGCGAAGGACGACAAAGAGAGCACTGGCTAATAGGTCTTAGAGTCTGCATGATTTTCTTTATGTTTGCTGTTGTTTTTTCTCAGGACAATAGTCCTCTAGGTGTTAGTCTGGATAGCCTTAGAAACTATATCATCAAACTGTTGTTAGTCACGCATATACCCCCTGGTTTCCTACGGGCAGGGTGGCTCTATGGCCTCTATAATTTTTGGATATGTTACAGTAAGTTAGCCAGGTGTCCTGGTTTCCTTCATAGGCAGGACACCTAGCTCATATGTGTCATGTATCCACCTTTTTTGGATGAAGCTTTAATATGACAGGTCTCACTTTTTACTTAAAAAAAAAATAAAAATATTCAGAATTATAAAAAAATTATACAAGATGTTTATTGTGCATTTATCATAATGTACTATTCTATAATCAATAATTAAGATTTAATAGTTCATGAAATATTTCAATCTTCCAATTTTAAAACCATGAAATGAAGCTAAGTCCTTCATCTACCAAAAACCAAATCTTCTCTCCTCTCTGCATAAATTCTATCTTTTTATCATAGTGAAGAGGAAAAAAATCGTCGAAAATACTAGTCCATATTTAGAGAAAGCATATACCATTTGATTCAGTTATGTGAAAACATGAAAAATTATAAATGAATGGTATGCAACTACAAGTTCCTTCAAATGATCACTGATACTTTGTAAATATATGTTATGTAATTGTTGATTTCCTTGCATCTAGTTTACCACCAAGGATGAAACCCCGCAAAATTGTAAATTATTGACCCCTGAGTCTCAGGAAAATTTGAGCAGTATCTCTAAAGAAATAAATTTAGTCATATTGTTTTCCCCCCTTCCACTATTTTCTTTGAATGTGATGTAGTGAGAATCAGAAAATAATAATGCACCATTTAGTCCATAGACCTATTACTATCCCTGATAATCGCTATCAAAAAGACCCCAACAAGTAATTTTCCATTCAATAACTGCCCAATCACTCTCATAATTTTATTCCTTGAATATTCTTTATATAAATGAAAGAGTGATTAGATTTGGGAATTTTTTTGAAAAGATTGGACCTTCTCATCCCTAAACAAACAAGCATTTTTGGCTATCCATATTCTCAAAGAAATCAAGGATGGGAGGTAGTGAATATTCTTCAAATTCAACCACGCAAAACAAGGATGTAAGAAAGTTTCAATCGAATTCCCAATCCATTAGCCCTGAAGATTCAACCAAGAGCCTACATCCTTTCTATACCTTCATGGTAATTGGGAAAGAAAACAAAATATGTGTGTGATTCTCCTCTACCCCTCTTAACAAATAGCAAATGCTTGGCCCCTGTATTTTGCGCTTCCAAAAGGAGTCCTATGTGATCACTTTGATTTTCAATGATAACCACATAAAAATGATAATTTCAAAGGAGACTTTACATTCCAAATACATTTCCACCACCACTATGAAACTAAATTTTCATCCTTCATTAAAGCTTGATAGGCTAACCAAGATGCATATTGTCCTTCAACTTTGTTGAGAACCCAAACTAGTCAGTCTGAATCTCCCCTAATCATAATGTGAGAATGTATTACTTCATTTATGAATTGTTCCCATTCTCATGCCCATACGCCCTGCAAATTTTATGTTCTAGATGACAACCATCCCTAAGACCACATATTGATAGATGCTTCCTCCACAAATTGTGAGATATGATAGAAGTCCTACTCCTTAAAATGGAGTATAAGTTATCAAGAAATAAATATATTTCTAGTACATCTTGTTATTGCATCCTCACCAACATACACCAATGTACCATCCCACACCTTCCATGCTAGAAAAGAACCAATAATAGGATAAGTGGATACAAGGGCCTTTTAATGTGAGGATCCACCTTTAAATACTTTTACATATTTGTAAATCCATTCTATGATGGACGACAGAGCCATATATTTCCTATGATTAATCCACCCCCAAATACTATCCTTCTTCAATAGGTTTTAAGTGGACTTAGCCACCAACAAATTCCTGAAAGAAAGTAAATCCTTGAGCCCCCACCCCCTCAATTTTTTGGCTTGGAAATATATTTCTAAGTGGCCCAATATAAACATTTTTCTTCCTTCCCTCTCCATAAAAATTTAAAATAGAGACACCATATTTTTTCCAACACTCCCTTAGGAATGTAGTCCAGATTATTCCAATACATCGACACCACCTCCAATACTGATTTAACAAGAATGATCCTCCCCCTGTCAGAAAACCACCTATGACACCAAATATTTATCCTATGTTCAATATGTGTAATTAACCAATGCTAATATTATTTTCAATAAGATTTTGACTTCATATTAAATCCAAGATCCTTTAAACCTTCTTTTAGATCAATAATATTATATTAGAATGTGTCTTGTAGCACCCATTCTACTGCTTTGACAACTTAGTTAAAATAACAAGATGAATTCTCTTCACTTACTTCCATGATTATAGCCTTGTAAATTATATGTAGTATCTCATTAATTTTCCTTCTTTCACTCACAAACCCATTGGTAATTAAAAAAAACATCATCTATAAGCAATAAATGTGTTACATTTTAACACAAACACCAAAATGAATCCCTTGCAATCTCTTTCATTCTTTGGAATCCACATTTTTACTACTAAAACCTTCCATGACTAGTAGGAATAAATAAGGTGAGAGTGGGAATCCCTGTCATAACCCTCTCATCAGAGTAAAAGTGTATTCAAGGTGGAGCCATTCATAAGAAATGCATATGAAACTGACATGTCACATCCCATAATCTAGTTAACCACCAAAGTGAGAAGCCGACATGAATTAGAAGTAGTCCAAGGTAAAACCAATATGTTCGATCATAGGATTTTTAAATATCGAGCTTAATAACCAAGAATGAAGAATTTTTAACATTGATTGTGTGTAAATAATCATGTGTTGCACCCAAAACATCATATATTAGTTGACCTTCCAAGAAACCAAATTTCTCTGGAGAAATAACTTAGCTGGTAGCAATGGTTTAAGTCATTCATCCATGATCTTTGCAGTAATCTTGTACACACAGTTCATAATGATTTAGGAAAACACTCTCTAAAATTGTTTGGTTTGTCCACCTTGGGGATCAATGCAATGAAATTAAAATCGAAGGAGAGGAAAATTTACTTGACATAATGAATTCTTCCAATACTCCTAATAATCCTCCCTCAAAAGGTTGAAAAAACCCATAAAAATGAATTTTCCAACTGTCGAGAACAAGGTTTTAGTCCTTTTGTAATTTGGACATTACTTCCTCCATTTCTTCTAATGTGATAGCTTGAAAAAGTATGTTATTTTCTTCCTCCATCACCATTCAAGGAATGTAAGAGAAAACTTTCACAACCTCAATGATATTTACCTCTCGGGATCCTTGAAAATACCTAAAACTTAGCAAACACTAACATTTGAGAGAGCATGAAATACCCTCTAAATTGATTTCCATTTGATGACTATATATCCCAAATTGAATTCAGGTTATTCATATGATTATCGTATATCTGAAAAATGAGCTCGTGTTTTTATCCCCTAGATCCATCCAAACCACTCATCTTTTCAATCACCAGTCCATCTCTCCATGTCTTAATAGTTTCATCCTTGTACATTCCAGCTCTAAAATAAATGCTAAATAATCAGCTGGAAAAAACACCTGAAACATTTATGTCATATAACTGATCTACCTCTTCTTCACCTACCTTCAGCTAACCATCTATTCCTTTCAAGCATTGGATAGAACAATCCACTGCTTTTCCCTTCACCACCTCCAAAGCATAAAAAAAAAAATGGTATTATCAAATTCAACTTTAAAAGAACCAATAGGATTTAAGATGATGATGTCAACCATAAGGGTAAATATTTTTGGAGGCAAAGGAATAAATTACTTCTTTAAATTGTATTTTCTACTTATCTCCTTATAAGTTTACTCAAATTTAAAGTGTAGGCACTCATTAGATGTGGAATTAAATCATGAACCCAACGAGTACCCACTCTACATACTTTTGATAACTCATGGTGAGATCAAGTAGAAATACATGAAAACATTTATTTATTAAGAATAAACAAGTGTTTTTCATGTATTTCCAATTGATCTGTTTCTCAGGTTATTTAGGTGTCTAAATTCTGAAGCATTTATTTATCAATCCAGGGGCATAAGTGATGCAGACCTCCGACCCTCAGGTCATGATACCCACAAGATCGTTCTAAATCCACCCCGAGCCAAAGCGGCTCCCTCGGATCCCTATTTAAACCTCATGATTCCGATCCACAGGTCCTTCGTGAAAACCCGCATAACTTAACACCAGGTGTGAGCCTTACATCTCCATGCGACCACAATCAGGCCTTAGCACAAGTTCCTTTCACAACTCGTGAGTTCGTGAGTCGAATACCCTCAACTCCTCTTTCTCCAAACACCAATACCCGAGATGCGATACAGGTATGGCTCCCTCCTCACTATCACCTGCTACATATAACCGTAGGCTAGGATAAACACCAGCACTACTCGCAACTCATGACTTCGCGAGTTGGAGTGTTGAGCCCTCGTGCTCCTCCTTTGTGAATCCCCGAAACGCGATAAGTCAACAATGTGTTGACTCCTTCCTAGGTGTCGTGTGTCCACCACATGTCACCCGCTTCAACCTTTCTTTGGGTGCTTGTTGTTTGCGCCATCTATCAACAACACGGTCCCCACCTAATGGATATGAAACATGTTCTCACAAGCCCTCGGTGCTTGGCACTTCGTGACTTCTGTAGTCAAAAAGAAATTCTTTAAACCCCCGAACCCTCGATATGCGATACTCTATGGAGGTTCTGATCCAATGGTCCTCCCATGGATTGGATCCAACGGTTTGGATCTCCTTCCCTACTCCTCGCAACTCGGGACTTCTCAAAACAAAGAATTTGGATTTGGCCTCCAAACTCACGATTCCCGAAATTCACAAAAGGGTTTCTCGACCTGCTTCTCACTCTGTTTTTACTCGGTGCACTAAGGAACTATCCTTCCTGATCTTTGTTTACCCGAGCCTCTAGGGGACTCTCCCTTCTGTGTCCTCAAAGGGAAATATGGTGTCCTCCTGACGACCTTCTGCTCAAGCTCTAGTTGTTGAGCTTAATAGAGTATTCAATAACTCTGTGAGTGTATCTCCTTGACGCTTCTCCTTCCTCTGAACTCAGAATAGAGTACTTATGTTCACTCTATGCACTTTCTCAATGCCCTCCTGGTAGAGCTTCTACAGAATCTTCAGTGACTCTGTCTTCTCACTAAACTCGAAATAGAGTTCCTTCTATGCACCCTGTGCATCCACTCAATTCCCTCTTGGTAGAGCTCTGCAGAACCTTCAGTAGTTCTGTTATCTTTGTACCTTCCTCTGCATAGTCTTACCTCCAAGGTGTTCAACAACCTTGAAGTTTCTCCCTGGGTCTAATACTTCCTCTGGTGCACCCTCCTGGCACGTCTTTGTCTAAATTTCGCAGAATTCAGAAGTGCACTCTATGCACTGGCTTACAGAACCCACAGTGTTTTGTCATGCAACCTCTTGCATGAAGCCACAAATAACCAGACGTAAAATCAATAAATCCCATAGATAGAAAAATCTATCTATCCCTGCAAATGTACATCTAACATACATCTACAACATATCATAAACGCATAAAGACATTCATCAAAAAACACAAAATAACATGAAGGAAAAACTTCTCTGGTTGTATTAATATGAAATGCCTCTTTATAATGTGAGCTCAGACTACAACAAAGTCACGGCTTCTTTTGTTGTCTCTCCTATTCTCTATTCTACTCTTCCCTTAACTAAATGTAGATTAAAAGAAGATCTTTTTACAAAGAGGGTTTCCTCAAGCTCTTCCCTCCATCTCACCGACTCTCATTAAATTACATTCAATTAAATTGAATGGATGTCTAGTTTGAATCAGATGTAGATATTAGCCTTACAATCATTTAAGGAAACCTTTATCTAAATCCTGCATACATGCATGGCTTTCTCTCTTCGACCTTGCAAACATTTAATACAATTTTTTCAAAATTTGAAAATCGAGAGGGATGTGCCTCTCTCCTTCCATTGAATGTGTGCTTGATGTGCTGGCTAGCTAGCGCTTGATGACGTTGGAGCGATGCTCCTGCATCATACTTCTCAGCTGCAAAAATCATGAGCTCCTACTCATGAACTTCCCAACACCACTGTTGAAGCCCACCTGGATCCCAAACAGTTCTTTGGAGTTGTCCATCTACTCCACTACTTCACTGCTACTGTTGCATCTATTTCCCTATTGTTATGGTAGGTTCTCCTCTGATCAGCTTCCCTTTGCTGACCACTTCTGATGATCTGATCATCAACCTTTTGATCTCCTCAATTATCTCATCCAGCTGCTCTAGTGGTTGGCTCTCTTTATGCAGTCTCCTCAGCTACACTTCTTCGTCCTTATCAGTGAGAAAATCAACTAGATCCCCCATGTTATTTTCTTCCTCTGTGGCCTCAGCTTGCCACTCTGCTACAAAATTCAGTTCTGTAGTCTGATCACTGAGTCTCTTCTCAACTTCCTCTTCTGACAACTTTGCTTTTGCCAGTCCTCCTGGTGGTGCATCCCCAACTTCCTCCAGCTGCTCCTCAGACTGGAATTCTGATTCACTTTCTGTTGTAGACCTCAGTTTTGTATTCATCATTTGTTCAGCTCCATGGATGAAATTTTCAAGCAATTTCTACGAATGCTCTTTTTCCAAAATCTTCATGATTGTCTACTCATGGGAGTCATCTACTGGTTCTGCATGGTTCAACCAATCCTCTAACATTTATAACTCCATCTTCATGCTCTTTTTCTGCTGTCAACTTCAATGTTGCAGGTGCTTTTGTTTCAGATACCTGGCTAAAATCTTTGAGCCATTCTTCCGAATGCTCATCTTTTTCTCCTTTTGTTGGGGTATCTCCTGATGTCTGACCCAATTCTTCTTTCGTGATAGTTTATGTTGGTTGTCCTTCTGTTGCTGTACCCACAACATCTTCCCTTGCCTCATCTTGGCTACTTGGTAGGAATATCTGAATTCCTCCAATGATGAGGAGATTCCTCTGATCCTTCTCTATCAGCTCCTCTCGTTTATCCAAACTCACCTATGAGTTCATGAGAATCTCACGTGGCCTCATCTTCTCTCCCTTTCCCTCCAGGCAATATAGATTTCTCCTCTTCCTCTGCCCACTTGACAATCTATGAGATCAGTCGATCCTATCTCAGTGCCCTCTTGGCAATTTCAACTTTCAGCACCACCCTACTGGCAGTATACGAGACCTTCATTTGATATTTTTCTATTGCCCACCTGGAAATTTGAAATTCCATCTCTACCCACTTGGAATTCTATGAGATCTCTCCTCGATCTCTCCTCTTCATCATCACTGATATTTCTCCCAACTTCTGGTTCATAGGCATGAACCATCTCCTCTGTGGCCCTGAGGCTTTTCACATAACTTAGCCACCTCCTCAACAACCTTTGTTGTCTTCTGGCCAACAATTTCTTTACTGGCCACTTTACTTTCCTCCTCATAGGCCATTCATACACCCAATGTGTCTTTGTGTCCTGTTACATTTGCAATGGAAGATTCTCTATTCTTTCCCTCACCTCAGCGACTTCTAGATCCATCTCTGGATTTTTCTTCTACTTATGGTCTTCCCTGTGACCACGCCCATGGCCTTCAGTAGCCATCTTCATCCTCTGTCTGCCCACCTAGAAAGCTTGTTGTTGTCACTCTGCAACCATGAGTGTTTCCAGCCTTTCCTACAGTCCTCTTGACTATCTATTGACTGCTGCATCCCGCAACAAACTTCACCTTTTACCTGTCTCCTACAGGCTCTTCGTCACCGTGCTTCCTATTTTGCTTGAAATATACGGGCAAAATCCTGCTCTAATACCAAAATTGATGCAGACCTCTGACCCTCGGGCCATGATCTGCACAGGATCGTTCTAAATTCACCTCGAGCCGAAGCAGCTCCCTTGGATCCCTATTGGAACCTCGCGATTCTGATCCATAGGTCCTTCATAAAAACCCACCCTACGTAACTTAACACCAGGCACATGCCTTACATCTCCATGCGACCACAACCGGGCCTTAGCGCAAGTGCTTTTCACAACTCACGAGTTCGTGAGTCGAAGACCCTCGACTCCTCTTTCTCCAAATGCCAATACCCGAGATGCGATACGGGTATGGATCCCTCCTCACTACCGCCTGCTACATATAGTTGTAGGGTAGGCTAAACACCAACACTACTTGCAACTCACGACTTCTCTAGTTGGAGTGTTGAGCCCTCGTTCTCCTCCTTTGCGAATCCCTGAAACACGATAAGTCAATAATGTGTTGACTCCTTCCCAAGCGATGTGTGTCCACCACCTGTCACCCACTTCCACATTTATCTAGGCACTTGTTCTTTGTGCCACCTTTCAACCACAAGGTCCCCACCTAATGGACGTGACATGTGTTCGCACGAGCCCTTGTTTCTTTGCACTTCGCAAATTCTAAAGTTGAAAATAAATTCTTTCAACCCCTGATACGCGATACTCCGCGGAGGTTCTGATCCAACGGTTCTCCCATGTCCTAGATCCAACGGTCTGGATCTCCTTCCCTGCTCCTCACAACTCGGGACTTCGTGAAACCAATAATTTGGATCTAGCCTCCAAACTCACGATTCCCAAAATTCACGAAATGATCCAACGGCTTACGCAAAGCACGATCAATTGTTCACGTTGATCCTGGATCCTAAGGTGATGGGTTCATCCACCCTTAACCACATTACATCTTCCTTTGATCCTACAGTACTCACGATTTTGCGAGTCTTCCATAGATAATTCTTATAGTTTGCCTCTTCTTCTCAAGGACTCCTTGCCAATGACTTGGCACCCTCATTTTGTTGTCTGGACGTAACTTTGATGGTTCATATCTAAAATTCTATCTCTGATCCAACAGTTGCTGTAGCTCTCTTCGAAACTTTCTCACCTCCTTCCAGACTTGGAAAACATTCAATTTTTCAAAGGCCTTGACTTTTTCTCCCTCTATGAGCTCAATTCTTTTGCATATCACCTGCGTTCTAGGAACACTATCCTTCCTCATATTTTTCGACTGTGAAACCTCGAAGGGTTTCTCGACCTTCTTCTCACTCTGTTTTTACTCGGTGCGCTAAGCCACTATCCTTCCTGAGATTTGTTTACCCAAGCCTCTAGGGGACTCATCCTTCTGTGTTCTCAAAGGGAAATCTGGTGTCCTCCTGACGACCTTGCGCTCAAGCCCTCTTTGCTGAGCTTAAGAGAGTATTCAGTAACTCTGTGAGTGTCTCTCCTTGATGCTTCTCCTTCCTCTAAACTCAGAATAGAGTTCTTCTGTGCACTCTATGCACTTTCTCAATGCCCTCCTGGTAGATCTTCTACAAAATATTTAGTGACTCTATCTTCTCACTGAACTCGAAATAGAGTTCCTTCTGTGTACCCTGTGAATCCACTCAATGCCCTCTTGGTAGAGCTTTGCAGAACCTTCAGTAGTTCTGTTATCTCTGTACCTTCCTCTGCACAGTCTTACCTCCAAGTTGTTCAACAACCTTGAAGTTTCTCCCTGGGCCTAATACTTCCTCTGGTTCACCCTCCGGGCATGTCTTTGTCTAAATTCTGCAGAATTCAGAAGTGCACTCTATGCAATGGCTTACAGAACCTGCAGTGTTCTGTCATGCAACCTCTTGCATGAAGCCACAAAGAACCATACGTAAAATCAATAAACCCACAGATAACAAAATCTATATATCCCTACAAATGTACATCTAACATACATCTACAACATATCATAAACGCATAAAGACATTCATCAACAAACACAGAATAAAATGCAGGAAAATTGCTCTGGTTGTATTAATATGAAATGCCTCTTTACAATGTGAGCTTGGACTGCAACAAAGTCATGGCTTCTTCTGTTGTCTCTCATATTCTCTATTCTACTCTTCCCTTAACTAAATCTAGATTCAAAGAAGATCTTTTTACAAAGAGGGGATCCTCGAGATCTTCCGTCCATCTCACCAACTCTCATTAAATTACATTCAATTACATTGAATGGTTGTCTAGTTCAAATCAGATCTAGATCTCAGCCTTACAACCATTTAAGGAAACCTTTATCTAAATCCTCCATACATGCGTGGCTTTGTCCCTTCGGCCTTACAAACATTTAATACAATTTTTTCAAAATTTGAAAAACGAGAGGGCTGTGCCTCTCTCCTTCCATTGAATGTGTGCTTGATGTGTTGGTTAGCTGGTGCTTGATGAAGTTGGAGCGATGCTCCTGCATCATACTCCTCAGCTGGAAAAATCATGAGCTCCTACTCATGAGCTTCCCAACACTGTTGTTGAAGCCCACCTGGATCCCAAACAATTCTTTGGAGTTGTCCATCTGCTCCACTGCTTCGCTGCTTCACTGCTCTTGCTACATCTGTTTCCCTATTGTTATGGTAGGTTCTCCTCTGCTCAGCTTCCCTTTGCTGATTGCTTCTGCTGATCTGATCATTAGCCTTCTGATCTCCTCAATTATCTTGTCTAGTTGCTCTAGTGGTTGGCTCTCTTGATGCAATCTCCTTAGTTACACTTCTTCATCCTTATCAGTGGGAAGATCAACTAGATCCCCCATAATATTTTCTTCCTCTGTGGCCTCAGTTTGCCACTCTGCTGCAAAATTTAGTTCCGCAGTCTAATCACTGAGTCTCTTCTCAGCTTCCTCTTCTAAAATCTTTGCTTCTGCCAATTGTCCTACTGGTGCATCTCCATCTTCCTCCAACTGCTCCTTAGACTGGAATTCTGATTCACCTTCTGTTGTAGACCTCAGCGTTGTAGTCATCATTTGTTCAGCTCCCTGGCTAAAATTTTCGAGCAATTTGTTTGAATGCTCTTTTTCCAAAATCTTCATGACTGTCTGCTCATGGTATTCATCTACTGGTTATGGATGGTTCAACCAATACTCTAGCTTTTCTAAATCCATCTCCCATGGAGTGAGCATCTTATCTTCATGTTATTCCTTTGCTATCAACTTCAGTGTTGTAGGTGTTTTTGTTTCAGCAACCTGGCTGAAATATTTCAGACATTCTTCCGAATGCTCATATTCTTCTCCTTTTGTTGGGGTATCTCCTAATGTTTTCCCCAATTCTTCTTTCGTGACAGTTTATTTTGGCTATCCTTTTATTGTTGTACCCGCAACATCTTCCTTGGCCTTGTCTTGGTTGCTTGGTAGGAATATTTGAATTCCTCCAATGATCAGGAGATTCCTCTGATCCTTCTCTATCAACTCCTCTCACTGATCCAAACTCACCTATGAGTTCATGAGACTCTCACATGGCCTCATATGCTCCCCCTTGCCCTCCTGACAATATGGAGTTTCTTCTCTTCCTTTGCCCACCTGCCAGCCTATGAAATCAATCGATCCCATCTCAGTGCCCTCCTGGAAATTTGAACTTTCAGCACTGCCCTCCTGGCAGTATAAAAGACCTTCACTTGATCTTTGTCTATTGCCCACCTAGCAATTTAAAATTCCATCTCTTCCCACTTGGTAGTCTATGAGATCTCTACTCGATCTCTCCTCTTCATCATCACTGATATTTCTCCCAGCTTTTGGTTCAAAGGCATGAACCATCTCCTCTGTGGCCCTGAGGCTTTTCACATACCTCAACCACTTCCTCAATGGCCTTTCCTATCTTCTGGCCAACAATTTCTTTACTGGCCACTTTACTTTCCTCCTCATAGGCCATTCATACAACCAATGTGTCTCTGTGTCCTATTGCATTCGTAATGCAAGCTTCTCTATTCTTTCCCTCACCTCAGCGAGTTCCAAATCCATCTCTGGATTTTTATTCTATTTGTGGTCTTCCCTGTGACCACGCCCATGGCCTTCAGTAGCCATCTTTATCCTCTGTCTGCCCACCTGGCAAACTTGTTGTTGTCACTCTACAACCATGAGTGTTTCCAACCTTTCCTAAAGTCCTACTGACTGTCTATTGACTGTTGTGTCCCACAACAACCTTCACCTTTTACCTATCTCCTACATGCTCTTCTTCACCTTGCTTCCTCTTTTGCTTGAAATATATGGGCAAAATCCTACTCTGATGCCAAAATTGATGCAGACCTACGAACCTTGCGATTCTGATCCATAGGTCCTTTGTGAAAACCTGCCCTACGTAACTTAAAACCAGGCATGAGACTTACATCCCCATGCGATCACAATCGGGCCTTAGCATAAGTGCCTTTCGCAACTCGTGAGTTCGTGAGTCGAAGACCCTCGACTCCTCTTTCTCCAAACGCCAATACCCAAGATGTGATATGGGTATGGCTCCCTCCTTAGTATCTCCTGCTACATATAATCGTAGGCTAGGCTAAACACCAACCAAGGATGATTTTAAGGATGGGAATTTATTTTAAAGTATATAAACCTTGGCGAATCTTACTAATCCTTCATATGCCAACTATAAATGTTTGGCGATATTTTTGTAAAAATACTCAAATTTCTAAGGATTTAATATAGTTTTTATAAAATTTTGGCGATTTTTAAGGTAAAATAATTTTATCCTATAGAATTTGGGAGAATCATTTTTAAAATAGTGAATCTCATTTTTGGAAAAACCATGGAAAATTAGCCCATGAGCGAAATTTATCCCCTAAAATCATCTATGACACCAACACTACTCACAACTCGCAACTTCACGAGTTGGAGTGATGAGCCCTCGTGCTCCTCCTTTGTGAATCCCTGAAATGTGATAAGTCAAGAATGTGTTGACTCCTTCCCAGGCAACGTTTGTCCACCACCTGTCACCTGCTTCCACCTTTCTCTAGGTGTTTGTTGTTTGTGCCACCTGTCAACCATGCGGTCCCCACCTAATGAATGTGACACATGTTCACATGAGCCCTCAGTGCTCGACACTTCGTGACTTCTGCAATCAAAAATAAATTCTTTCAACCCCCGGTACGCGATACTCCGTGGAGGTTCTGATCCAATGGTTCTCTCGTTGCTTGGATCCAACGGTCTGGATCTCCTTCCCTACTCCTCGCAACTCGGGAGTTCACCCAAGAATTTGGATCTGGCCTCCAAACTCACGATTCCCGAAATTCATGAAATGATCCAACGACTTACGCAAAGCACGATCAATGGTTCACGTTGATCCTAGATCCTAAGGTGATGGGTTCATCCACCTCTAACCACCTTGTAGTTTCCTTTGATCCTATGGTCCTCGTGATTTCGTGAGTCCTCCACAGAGAATTCTAACCATCCACCTCTACTTCTCAAGGAGTCCTAGCCAATGACTTGGCACCCTCCTTTTGTTGTTTGGACGTAACTTCGACGGCCCAGATCCAACCTTCTATCGCTGAACCAACAACTATTGTATCTCTCTCCAGAACTTTCTCACCTCTTTCCGCACTTGGAAAACTTTCAGGTTTTCAAAGGCCTCGACCTTTTTTCCCTTTGCGAGCTCAATTCCTTTGAATATCGCCTGTGTTCTAGGAACGTTATCCTTCTTGATCTTTGTCAACTGTGAAACCTCGAAGGGTTTCTCAACCTTCTTCTCACTCTATTTTTTCTCAGTGCGCTAAGGCACTATCCTTCTTGAGCTTTGTTTACCTGAGACTCTAGGGGACTCACCCTTTTGTGTCCTCAAAGGGAAATCTGGTGTCCTCCTGATTACCTTCTTTTCAATCCCTCTTTGCTAAGCTTAACAGAGTATTCAGTAACTTTGTGAGTCTCTCTCCTTGATGCTTCTCCTTCCTCTGAACTCAGAATAGTGTTATTCTATGCACTCTATGAACTTTCTCAATGCCCTCCTAGCAGAGCTTCTACAGAATCTTCAGTGACTATGTCTTCTCACTGAACTCGAAATAGAGTTCCTTCTGTGCACCCTGTGCATCCACTCAATGCCCTCTTAGTAGAGCTCTGCAGAACCTTCAATAGTTTTGTTATCTATGTACCTTCCTCTGCATAGTCTTACCTCTAAGGTGTTCAGAAACCTTAAAGTTTCTCCCTAGGTCTAATACTTCCTCTGGTACACCCTGCTGGCACGTCTTTATCTAAATTCCACATAATTCAGAAGTGCACTCTATGCACTGCCTTACAGAACCTGCATTGTTCTGTCATGCAACTTCTTGCATGAAGCGACAGAGAACAAGATGTAAAATCAGTAAACCCACAGATAGAAAAATCTATCTATCCCTGCAAATGTACATCTAACATACATCTACAACATATCATAAATGCATAAAGACATTCATCAACAAACACATAATAATATACAGGAAAAACTGCTCTAGTTGTATTAATATGAAATGCCTCTTTACAATGTGAGATCGGACTGCAACAAAGTCATGACTTCTTTTGTTGTCTCTCCTATTCTATGTTCTACTCTTCCCTTAACTAAATCTAGATACAAAGAAGATCTTCTTACAAAGAGGGGCTCCTCAAGATCTTCCCTCCATCTCGCCAACTCTCATTAAATTACATTCAATTACATTGAATGGCTATCTAGTCCGAATCGGATCTAGATCTCAGCCTTACAGCCATTTAAGGAAACCTTTATCTAAAGCTTGTGTACATGCATGGCTTTGTCTCTTCAGCCTTACAAACATTTAATACAATTTTTTTCAAAATTTGAAAAATGAGAGGGCTGGGCCTCTCTCCTTCCATTGAATGTGCGCTTGATGTGATGGCTAGCTGGAACTTGATGACATTGGAGCGATGCTCCTGCATCAGTAAGCATGTGATATGAAAACACAATATGTGAAATATATGAGCCTATTCTAAATCTTATGCAGAAAATAACTTCAAGTAATCAAAAAAGTAATCTTCCTTGAGGCTAATGACTCTTAAAATAAGGGATCAAGATGACTTGTAATTGTTTAAAATGAATATCACAACAACTTTATGCAATCTGAAGGATCATATCCTGTCACTGAGTCGAGGGAGGGTGAATTAGTGACACAACAATTATATCAATTTTTCATTTATCAATGCAAACATAATTTGTGACACAACAATTATATCAATTTTTCATTTATCAATGCAAACATAATTTAACACAGTATTTCATCGTGGAACCCAATTGGGAAAACCACAAACTCTTTCCTATTAAATGCAAAATTTGTTTTACATGTTACATAGTAGGAATATTTACTTCCTTTTTTATCAACACCGACTGATAAAGATGCACCCACACCCTAGTTCACTAGAACCAACTGGTAGGAGGCTACAACCCCCTGTTTAGTCAGCTACAACTGACAAGGAAGCACCAACTCCCTCTGCACGCACCAACCTTCTCTTGCACCATCCAACCACCCTTAATTCATAAGTATCTTCAACTTTCCTTTTTGGAGTTTGCTTCAACTTTTGATCTTCTGATCTAGACTGCAGAGATGCTTTATTCAAAGCTCTCTTTCTTGTTTATATATTATTCAAAACAACGTGAGTGTTGAAAACAATGTCCCTTTATTTGGAGCATCACACCTCTTTGTTTAAATTAACTATAATCACAGTTTTAACATCTTTATCGTGAAGGTTTTTCATAAATTGATCAGAGATATGGCTCAATTTTATCCTTAAACTTGATCTCAAATCTTTGTTATTATCACAAAGACCAAATTCTACAGAGGTGATTCCTTCAAACCATTACATGTGACCAAGCATTACAAAACCACGGGCTTAGAAATTACAGCAACATATTAAGTTGTCATTTAGATCTCCTATATCATATGACCAACGATGGTGACCAAAACTCTAGGTGAGATAAGCGCTCGAGCGCTTATCAATTCAATTATCACGATTTAATATTCTGATGAGATGGACAGTTGATGGAACTTCGCTCTTTGGAACTTCGGGTTTTCAACTTTTCAAAAGTTCTGAATCAGATTTTCTGAACAGATTAGACAATTAATGTTTATTTTGTGGAGATGGATCAATTGTCAGATTTTGATTCTTTCAAGGATTAATTTGATGGCCAGGAATTAATCATGCTTTGAGTTGGATGGACACCATTTACTTTGGGTCTTTGGACTTTAGAGATTTCAAATCTCAACACCTTCTTTCCTCCACAGTGATCACTTGTTGTGGTAAGTCATAATACGGTGGAAATCGCTTGCTATCGGTTAACATTTTAGCTTACACTATCCTTCCAATGTAGTAGATCGACGATAATGAATACACTCGACATTAGATCGATGTCGAAATCTCCTTCGGGTCATCAAACTTTAGATGTTTCAAATCTCAAACCCCTTCCTTCCTCCAGAGTGATGTCACTTACTTACATCACTTGATGACGTGTCATGATCCTAGTAGATGCCACATGTCACTCGAATTTGTGATTTGTACGTACCTGAAATGTCGAATCAACTTGAAACTTGTCATTATCTAATTGTGACATGTGTCCTCACTGACGTAGTCTTGGTGACATGGTTTTCCAACCAACAGGGATGATCCAATGGTCCTCATATGTCCTCCAAATCTGACAGTCCTTATTCATTTCAGATTTCTAGGATTTGGGTATTTCACATCTCAAACTTTCTGGAGCGTAACCTCCTCACAACTTTAGATCCCAACTAAATGTTGTTAGTCAATCATGAACTTAGATCGATGGATTGATCTATCAGTGATGCATCTCTTCTATCTTATCCTCCCTTTCCACTTTGAAATGATCCGACAACTGACAAAAATTCACATTTCGGTAATTTCAAATCTCAGAATTTTCGGAGCGTACCCTCCTCGCAACTTTAGACCTCAAGCGAATGTTTTTCGTTGATCAGGGTCTTAGATCAATGGCTTGATCTTTCTACGATAACGTTTTGATAGCTTATCCTGTCCTTCCACTCGAAAATGATTCGACGACTGATGGGAATTCGGTAAATTTAATTCTCAATCATTTCCCCCCGCTTATCTTGTCCTTCCACTCAAAAGTGATCCAATGGTTCTGAATATTCTTGAAGTAGATCCACGATCAAGGATGATTGCAGAACCATGACTTGCAATTGATTTAAATCATCACCCAAACTTTGCAATTGGAAGTTGTGTGTTATTGGTGAGTCAACTAAAATTGTCAATCTTCGAAGCTATAAGATCAGATGGTCCTGAATAATTGTGGAATTGGAGCTAGCGCGATATTTAATTCTCCTTTCGATCTTCGCAATCCATCCTTGTCATTGATCTGGTGATTACACATCTGACAATCACGACTTAATCTGACTTAAACTCATTGTTTGTTGGATCAACCGAAGTCGTAGATATTTGAAGCTATGAGATTTGATGATCTAGACAAATTGCGGGATTGTAACTGACTAGTAGTTTAATTCTGCTTTCTCTCCCCACAATTCATCCCCACCATTGATCTGGATTGCAAATCCAATGTCCTTGATTTGATATGAGTTTTATCGCACCATACCTATTGAGTTCCAACGTGCCATATTTTCTGAGCTTTGATCTCTATGTTTGCTAACCCTCCTGAGATTTTATTATAGGAACATTGTTTATCCTATCGTGATCAACAATAATCACGAATTTCTTCAGCCTTAACGTGATGTTCTTTTGTCGATTCTTCGTATACTTTTCTTCCTGTGATTAACCTTTCTTCTCTACTTACTATGACTATTGAAATCAATGACAACACATGAATGACAATATGTCCAACAATATCCCCCTTTGTCATTGAGGGAAACATATTAACTTCATACACAAATGCCCCCTATGATGTTTCATCTCTCTCCTTTGAAGTTACTGCATCTCTCTCCTATGACGTTACTCTCCCCCTTTGATATCAATGGCAAAGGGTTTCTCCTTCAATGATCTATCTGTCTAAATTCTCTCAATTAGAGTCTTGACCATTGGTAACTCCTCCTGCAATCACACTTTTCCTGTCATAACTGAATGACTCTTTCTGACGTTTAATTTTTTCTCCCCCTGAATAGGTGCCAACTGATGCATTTTTTATTGAGATACTTAGGTAGGAAGAAGGATCACTCCCAATTTTTGCTTGAGATATTCAAATACATATCTACTTAAGGGTTTTGTGAAAATATCTACCACCTGTTCTTATGTTGGAACATATTCCAATTTAATGTTCTTATTTTCGGCCTGATCTCTTAGATAGTGGTACTTTATGGGACTGTGTTTTGATTTTGAGTGTTGGGCAATGTTCTTAGAGAGACTGATAGCACTTGTATTATCACAATGGATAATAGTAGGCTCTTCAAATACTATTTTGATGTCTTGTAGGTTTTGTTTCATCCATTCCACTTGTGTGCAATATTCTTCTGCTGCAATATACTCAAATTCAGTGCTAGACAAAGAAATTGAGGACTGTTTCTTGCTTATCCAAGCTACCATTGATTTTCCCAAAAAGAAGACTCCCCCGCTTGTACTTTTTCTATCATCTACACTTCCTGCCCAATCAACATTTGAATAGGCTTTTAAAGTGAATGAATCCTTGCTAGGATACCACAAACCAATATCTATGGATCCTTTCAAATACGTAAAGATTATGTTTACATCTTGAACATAACTATTCTTTGGTGTTGCTTGGAATCTAGCAACCATCCCAACAACTTGCTTGACATCAGGTCTGGAAGTTGTTACATAGAGTAAACTCCCAATCATTGATCTGTAGTTTTTTGGATATACAACTTTGGAATCATCATCCTTGCTCAGTTTACATCCAACTGTCATATGTGTACTAATAGGTTTGCAATCCTCTAACTGGAATTTCTTAAGCATATCTTTAACATACATAGAATGATGGATAAAGGCTCCTCTTTTGGACTGTATTATTTGTAATCCAAGAAATATATTCAGTTCACCAAGCAAAGACATTTCAAATTATTGTTGCATCATTCTAGAAAAGTTCTTACTCATTTTTTCATCATCACTGCCAAAAATAATATCATCAACTCATACTTCTGCAATAATCATGTTATTACCATCAATTTTACAGTAAATATTGTTGTCTTTTGATCCCCTTTTTAGGCCCTTTTTTTGTAAGTAAGAATCTAGCCCTGCATACCATGCTCTAGGTGCTTGTTTTAGACCATAGAGTGCTTGATTTAGTTTGCAGAGATAGTTTCCTTTGTTGGTTAATTGGAACCATTATGGTTGCTCAATATAGACTTCCTTTTCTAAATTTCCATTGAGAAATGTTGACTTGACATCCATTTGGTACACTTTAAATTTTTTGTAGCTGGAGAAAGCTAAGAACATCCTAATTGCCTCTAATCTTGCCACATGTGAAAATGTTTCTTCATAGTCTACTCCTTCAACTCGAGCATACCCTTTACAAACTAATTCGTATTTGTTCTTGATTACTTTCCCATCTTCATTCATTTTATTTTTATATATCCATTTAGTTCCAATGCCATTTTTATTTTTTGGTCTTCGAACTAGTTCCCAAGTTTTATTTTTTTCAATTTGGTCCAATTATTCATTCATATCTTTGATCCAGTTCTCATCTTTACATGCCTCTTTGATTGAGCTAGGCTCAACATGTGACAACAATGTTATTTTTGTTTGATACAATAGTTGTCTTCTTGTGTGCACTCCATCATTCATATCTCCAATAATCAATTCTTCAGGATGATTCTTTTGAGTAATTATTGAGGGCGTCTTTGTATCTCTTCTTGGGAATTATTCTCTTATCTCTCCATATTGACTATCTTCTTCTCTTTCACTTGTATCCATGTCATCATATTCCCTTTCTTTTTCATTCTCTTCTACTTCTTCTAGATGTGTACCGATTATATGGTCTCTTCATCTTCACTTTCAGGTATGGTCTCTTGATTTTTTATCCTTATCGCTTTTAGGTCATCCACCTTGACGATTTCACTCTCAACAATCTTATGTGATATAATATTGTAGCATATGTATGCTTTCTTGTTTTAAGCATATCCAAGAAAAATACCTTCATCCGATCTGGCATCAAATTTTCGAAGACTCTCATCTAGTCTTTTGATGTAGCATTTACTTCCAAATACCTTGAAGTGTTTTACTGATGGAGTTATTCCAAACCATAGTTCATAAGGGGTCTTATCACTATTAATCCCGAGATGACCTTTTTTCAATATGTATACTATTGTGCTTACAACTTCCCTCCAATATCCATCTGACAATTTTGCTTCATTGAGAATAGTCCTTGTAGCCTCCTTAACTGTTCTATTCTTTCTCTCAGCAATCCTATTTTGCTGAGGTGTCTTGGTAGTAGAGAATTGTCTTTTTATTTCATGGTTTTGACAGAAGAGATCAAAATCTTTTGAGGTGAAATCAAAACCATTGTCTGATCTAAGAAATTTGATTTTTTTCTCCTTTTCATTTCCAGAAAGGGTTTTAAAGGATTTTAATTTGTTAAGTTCTTATGATTTTTCTTTGAGAAAACATATCCAACCCATTCTAGTAAAATCCCCAATGAACAACATAAAGTAGGACTCTCCTTGCAAACTCTTGGTCCTCGTAGGTCCACATAGGATAGTGTGAACAAGCTCTAAAGGTTTTGAGGTTGTGTATTCTTTTGCCTTGAACCTTATTCTAGTTTGCTTCCCTAGTTGACAGTGTCTACACATAGCATTTGAGGGTTTTATGATCTTTGGCAAGTTTATTACTACATCAAGGTTGTTGAATTTCACTAGATTGTCAAAGTTAATGTGCCCCAACCTTTTATTCCATAGCCAACTTTCATCTACTGAATTTATATGACACTCCTCATTCAATTTTGCATCTAGTATATATACATTTTCAGGAGTTCTAGGAGCAGTACCAACTAATTTTCCTGTGTCTTATATCCTAATCTCACATTTTGGGGAATCAAAGATGCAGAAGTGCCCCTGATCATAGGTTTGGATGACACTTAATAAACTAGGCTTCTATTTTTCGACAAGTAGCACATTTCTGGCTTTGTCTTTTCCCAAGCTCAGAGTGCCTTTCCCAAGTATGTTACTTGAAGAATTATCGCCAAATGTAACTTTACCATTTTGTTTCTTTAAGTATAAAAACTTGTCCTTGTTACCTGTCATATGTTTTGAGCATCCAGTGTCAACATACCAGAGATCCTTTTTATCTTGAGCTTTTAATGCAATAAGACATTCCTTTTTTGATGTTTTTTCCCTCCAATGTTTCTCTTTTTCTCTAATGAACTTTGGTTGTTCTGATACTTCCATTAATATGCAATTAATGGCCTTATGTCCATGGTTATGACATATGAATCATTTTAGGTCCCCTTCTTGTAGAGGTGAAAAGGAGTTATAGTTTCTATTTTTAACTCGATTTACTGCTTGGTTATCCGTAAGAATATAGTTCTTAACCTTCATATTTTTATTTCTATATGCTCTACAATTTATAGCTTTGTGTTCGAAATTAGAGCATGCAAAGCAATAACCAAGGAAAATGCAAGGATACCTGTTTTGATAAAAATTCTTTGGTATTTTCTTGTCTTTTCCCAAGCTCAGAGTGCCCTTCCCAAGTATGTTACTTGAAGCATTATCACCAAATGTAACTTTACCCTTTTGTTTCTTTAAGTCTAAAAACTTGTCCTAGTTACCTGTCATATGTTTTGAGCATTCAATGTCAACATACTAGAGATCCTTTTTATCTTGAGATTTTAATGCAATAAGACATTTCTTTTTGATGTGTTTTCCCTCCAAAGTTTCTTTTTCTCTCTAATGAACTTTGGTTGTTCTGAGACTTCCATTAATATGCAATTAATGGAATTATGTCCATGGTTATGACATCTAAATCATTTTAGGTCCCCTTCTTGTAGAGGTGCAAAGGAGTTATAGTTTCTATTTTTAACTCGATTTACTTCTTGGTTATCCTTAAGAATATAGTTCTTAACCTTCTTATTTTTATTTCTATATGCTCTACAATTTATTGTTTTGTGTCTGAAATTAGAGCATGCAAAGCAATAACCAAGGAAAATAGGAGGATACCTATTTTGAGAAACATCCTTTGGTATTGTCGTGTCTTCCTTCCTGATGGGTGGAAGTAATCCTCTAGAGTTCTGATCATTCATTATATTCTCTTCATTTTTCTTCTTGAATGTATTGAGGAGAGCATCTACATAAGATGTTAAGTTAACTTGGCTTTCCTTTTGAGAGTAACCTATTCCATTTTTATTACCTGAAACCCTTTGTGTGGTAATAATATTATCTAATATTTTAGAGCTATTTTCAGAGTTTGTTTGAATGATTTTTGCATCCAGTTCCCTTTTTAGATGAACTATTTATGCCTCCATTCTTTCACAAGTTATTTGTTTTTCCTTAAGAGACTTTTCCAGAACTTCTTCGATCTTATTTGCTTCTAAGATTTGTTTTTTCAGGTTTCTCTTGAGTTTTTCCATCTCCTTTTTTTCTTGTTCGTGTTTTTCCTTTTGTTCAACTGCAAAAATTTTCAGTTTCCTATATCTGGTTTTGTATTTTCTTAATTCATCCAAGGCACTGAAAAGTTCTTCCTCCATATTAACTTGTGCTTCATCTTCTAACTCTTTCTCATGTTTAATTTTTTTTATCTCATTAGATTATTTGATACCTAAAAAAATGACTTCATCATCATCAGATTCATCGTTGTCACTAGACTCTAACAAGCTATTGTTTTCTTCTTTTGAGTAAAAATTATTTTCCCCTTTGTAATTTTTTTTCTTGTAGTTGAGTTTTTCCTTCTTCTTGTATTGTTTTTTTTTTTTTCATCATTTTCAGGGTCCTCCTTGGGATAGGGACACTTGGATGCAAAATGACCAACTTTTACATAGTTAAAACATTTGAAAGGAAGCTTGCCTTTGTACTTCTCTGATACTTTTTGAATTTTTCTAATGAAATTGGCTTCTTCCACATCAAATTCTTCATGATGGAAGGATTGAGGTTTTTTGCTTCTGATGTATCTTTTTCTTAGATGCTTTGAAAATTGTTTAATCTTTTGTTGATTTATTATTCCATGTTCTCTTTTCATATGATGTAAAAATTCCATGGAGTTGATCAACTGTGAGTGCGTCTAGATCAGATCTATCTTCAATTGAAGAAATCTTTGCATCATATCTCATAGGTAATGACTTTAGTATTTTTTGCAAAATGGATTTATATGTAATCTCTTCTCCTACCACTCTAATTGATTTAACCACTTCATCTACCATATGAAAGTACACAACAACATTTTCTTCTTCTTTCATTTTCATATTTTCAAACTGAGCTCTATAGGTTTGTAGTTTGGCTTCCTTGACTTTGTCATATCCTTCATATACAACCTCCAACTTGTCCCATATTTATTTGGCTGATTTGCAATGCATAACCTTCGCACATATAGAATTAGTCAACCCTGCTAGAACTCCATTAACTGCTCTTGACTTGTCATTACAGATTTTATTTCCTGCAATGTCTTTTGATGGAGTAGTTGTTGCAGTGTAACCATCTACAACATATTTCCAGATATCAAAACCAAGAGCCAACATGAATTTTTTCATTCTTATTTTCCACAGAGCATAGCCTCCTCCAATGAACAATGGTCCTTTGTTGTTGGAAATTCCTTCTTGTTGATCCATCTTGAGGATCTACCTTCAAGCTTGTTAGAATGTGCTGAAGGAAAATGCTCTGATACCAATTTAAGGATCAGATCCTATCAATGAGAGGGGGGGTGAATCAATGACACAACAATTATATCAATTTGTCATTTATTGATGCAAACAAAATTTAACACAATATTTTATTGTGGAAACCAATTGGGAAAACGACAAACTCTTTTCTATTGACTACAAAATTTGTTTTACATGTTACATAGTAGGAAGATGCACTTCCTTTTTTATTAGAACCAACTGATAAGGATGCACCCACACCCTAATTCACCAGCACAAATTGGTAGGAGGCTACGACCCCCTGTTTAGTCAGCTACAACTGACAAGGAAGCACCAACTCCCTCTGCAGGCACCAACCTACCCTTGCACCACCCAACCACCCTTAATGCATAAGTATCTTTATCTTTCCTTCCTGGAGTCTACTTTAGCTTTTGATCTTCTGATCTGGATTGCAGAGACTCTTTCTTCTCACCTCTCTTTCTTGTTTATATATTCTTCAAAATGGCGCTAGTGTTACACACAATGTCCCTTTATTCGGAACATCGTACCTCTTCATTTAACTTAACCATAATCAAAATTTTAACATCTTAATCGTGAAGGTTTTTCATAAATTGATCACAAGTATGCATCAATTTTATCCTTTAAACTCTATCTCGAATCTCTATTATTATCACAGAGACCAAATTCTATGGAGGCGCTTCCTTCAAACCATTACATGTGACCGAGCATTGCAAAACTGTGGGATTAGCAATTACAACGACGTATTAAGTTGTCATTTAGATATCCTATATCATATGACTAAGGACGATGACCAAAATTCTATGTGAGACAAGCATTGGAGCACTTATCAATCCAACAATCATGATTTAATATTCCGATGAGATGGACGGTTGATGGAACTTCGCTCTTCGAAACTTCGACTTTTCAACTTTTCAAAACTTTTGAATCAGATTTTTCAAACAGATTGAACGGTTAATGTTTAGTTCATGGAGATGGATCAATCATCATATTTTGATTCTTACAAGGCTTAATCTGATGGCCAGGACTTAATCACGCGTTGATTTGGATGGCCACCATTTACTTCAGGTCTTCGAACTTCGGAGATTTCAAATCTCAACACCTTATTTCCTCTGGACTGATCATCTGTTGTGGTAAGTCATCATACGATGGAAACTGCTTGTTGTCGGTTAACATTTCAGCTTACACTATCCTTCCACTATAGTAGATTGACGATCGAGAATACACCCGACATCAGATCGACAGTCGATATCTCCTTCGGGTCTTCGAACTTCAGATATTTCAAATCTCAAACCCCTTCTTTCCTCTAGAGTGATGTCACTTACTTACGTCACTTGATGATGTGTCATGAGCCTAGTAGTTTCCATGTGTCACTCGGATTTGTGATTTGCACGTACCTAAAATGTTGAATCAACTTGACACTTGTCATTGTCTGATTGCACCACATGTCCTTGCTAACGTGGTCTGTCAACCAACAACCCTGATCGAACGATCCTCATATGTCTTCCAAATCTGACAGTCCTTATTCATTTTAGATTTCTGGGCTTTGGGTATTTCACATCTCACACTTTCCGGAGCGTAACCTCCTCGCAAATTTAGATCCGAACTAAATTTTGTTTGTCGATCATGAACTTATATCAATGGCTTGATCTTTCAATGATGTAGCTCTTTTATCTTATCCTATCCTTCCACTTTGAAATGATCTGACAACTGACGAAAATTTGCATTTTGGGAATTTCAAATCTCATACTTTTCGAAGTGTAACCTCCTCGCAATTTTAGACCCGAAGTGAATGATTTTCGTTGATCAAGGTCTTATATTGATGACTCGATCTTTCTGTGATGCATCCTTGCTAGCTTATCCTCTCCTTCCACTCGAAAATGATTTGACGACTAACGAGAATTCGGCTAATCAAATTCTTAATCGTCTTGCCCCACTTATTGTGTCCTTCCACTCAAAAGTGATCCAATGGTTGTGAATATTCTTGAAGCAGATCCATGATCAAGGATGATTGGGGAACCATGACTTGCAAGTGATTTAACTCGTCAACCAAAATCCACAATTGGAAGTTGTGTGTTGTTGGTGAGTCAACCACAATCGTCGATCTTCGAAGCTATAAGATCAGATGGTATTGACTAATTACGGGATTGGAACTAGCGTTATATTTAATTCTCCTTTCGATCTCTGCAATCCATCATGGTTGTTGATCTAGCGATTGTGCATCTGATGGTCATGACTTAATACAACTTAAAATCAATGTTTGTTGGATCAACCGTAGTCATAGATCATTAAATCTATGTGATCTAGCGATATAGACAGATTGTGGGATTGTAATTGACGATTAGTTTAATTCTGCTTTCACTCCCCGCAATTCATCCCTTTCATTGATCTGTCTTGCAGATCCGATGGTCTTGATTTGATTTGAGTTTTATTGTGCATACCTATTGAGTTCCAACGCGCCATCTTTTCTGAGATTTGATCTCTGCGTTTGCTAACCCTCCTGAGCTTTTATTATAGAAACATTGTTGATCCTATCGTGATCAACAATAATCATGAATTTCTTCAGCCTTAAGGTGATGTTCTTCTATCGATTCTTAGTATACTTTTCTTCGTAAGATTAACCTTGCTTCTCTGCTTACTATGATTGTTGACATCAATGACAACACATGAATTACAATATGTCCAACACAATCAATGATTATTGTTGTAATAGGTACTTCATACCTAGTTTACTAATTTGATCATTAATAGTTTGTGCTCATAAATGAAGATGTATTGTGTGATAAGGAAATAATGCCAAACAAACCAAAAGCAATTTCAATAAAATTAGTTAGAAACAAAAATTGTTGATATGTCCATTGGACTTATATTTTGAAGAGAATTTTATTAACATCAATTATAATCTTTTTATTGTCATTAGAGCATCAAGTGGTTTTGTGATTACTTAGAGAAACACTCTCATTCTTCAATCTTCAATGCCTAATTTATGTAGTTGCTTCTCAAACTTTAAGAACAACTATACCAATACAAAGAGGATGAGCATCACTTGATCTGTTAATCTGATATCAAGTTTTTTCATACCAAACATAGATAGAAGATTTCATTGTTGAGATGGGCACTCCATTTGGCATATGGTTTGAAAAACAGTGACAAAATGAAATTTGGGAGAATCCTCTTTGAAGAAACACCCATTCATCCCTCATCATGCACTTTTTGAGAAGTATACACTCATGTCGCCTTATTGGTTACATTCTGCGTAAAACCCGTGTCATGGGATCTCCTGATTCATTGTCATCATTCCTAAATTTATGTATAAATATCATTCCCTTGCTAGATGCTTCTGAATCTGACTGAAAATATTAATCATGAGTTGTAGGTGGCCATGTTGGATCTAATACAAATTAGATAACATAAAACTGTGTCAACGGGTCTAGGAAAGAAACTCTTCTTCCGACATTTCACTTGGAGATGCCTAGATATGCGAACCTTGGAGGTTGTTATCGAAATTTTCTCTTTGAATGTAAGAAATTTTTGTGTAAACCATCATTAGTAAAATTAAGCATAATTCTTCTTAATTAATTAAAAATAAAGTAAATACATGACAATTAACCACTTGAGGATATATAGGTGTATTATGGTGTTTTTGTGAAGATTTGTGGTAGGAATGGTGATAAATGATTGAAGTGTGAGGCAAAAAGAATGAACAAAATGATGTAAAAGGTGACAAAATAGAGAACCAATGTCTCCCCCACATCAACATATTTTTATGTCCTCATGCAAATGAAGTAAGAAATGTGGTATGTGTGTGGATACTCTTTAATGGTGCTTGAGGATTGAGTGCACTATGTATGGAAGTCACGATGATCATACATAATCGTAGTAGGGTCCATGACTAATGTATACAAAAAAATGATGTTAAGAAAACAAAGTTCTCTTCTTTTGTAGATATGCTTTAAAGACACCTTCAAACTCTTCTCGATATACCTTATGTTTGTAGGGTATTGAATGGTATATTGAACAAAATGTATCATATACTCTATTTTTGTACTTTTGTATACATATTTATTGTGACACTTTTTATGATAGGTAACAATGATGGAAAATTTTGTATTAACATCTCTTAAATTTATGAATTAGATATTGTCATGGTGAACACATTCGTAAGTTAATTTCTTTGAACATGAGTAATGATGGAAAAGACAAGGAAGTAATTTTACATTGGTATGATACATGGTGGTGTATGTGGAAAAGGAAATAGGCAATAGGAAAGAAAATGGAAATATAGGATATAGTCGTTACTCATTAAAAATTTCCTAATTTTTTAGTAAATTAAAAAACTCATAAATTGATTTTACCTTAGTTTTACCTTTATAAAAAATCAGATTCATATTGACGGAGATGTAGGTTGAAGTAGGAACCATAAGAGAGAATGTAATATGAAAATGATATTTATTGTGGAACCAAAATAATAATGAAATCCTGAGAAGGATCAAAGATGATGTAGAGTGAATATGTTGATCTGAAACTTTGATTAATGGATCATCATAGAACTATGGTTGTTGCAAAAAAATTGAATCATACAGTAAAAAACTATGACGTACGTAGATAACTTCTACATTTTTATTTGAAATAAATTCTAGAAATGTTGAAAATTCATCTCACAAACAGTCTTCAAGTGGTTAATCTCAATTTAATTGAGCGTAGTTGTATAAACCTTGGACAAATTATAGGAAAAAAACTTCTTGTAATTACTTTTGAAATTCATGTAATGTTAAAGGATTAAAATAAATAATTTGGTGATTGATCCTGAAATTATTTTAATTACCTCTTAAATTCTTCTAATGTTGGAGGATTACAAGAAACATTTTTGGTAATTACTCCTGAAATTCATGTAATGTTGAAATATTATTGTTGAAATTCTTGTTATTATGCTTTAAAAGTTTTTGATAACATGTTGTTAATAACACCCTTCTAATTTCGTTCAAAAATATCAAATATAATGATTTTATTTTGAAAAAAGAAGAAAAAAATCATTATTGGTTTATACATATTGCAAATAAAAATTAAAACCAAATATATTATTTTGGAATCACATACCCATGAGTACAAAAAAATATTAAGAAGGGGTTCTAATAAAAATGTAGAAATAATGGCATTGAAGTTAATCCTTATTATAGCGATCTAAAAAGGTGCTCCAAAATATTTAAATTTCGGTTTCTCACTTATTGTGATAAATTAGATGGAGGGTATCTATTCTATACAAAATTTTATGTCGGGGCCTTTATTTGAGGAGATCCAACTATTAACTTCTCATTTTGATGCTCTCTCTTTCCATCATGTTTGTAGGGAAAGGAACTCTTTGGCTAATGGTTTATACTAGAATGGAATTTCACTCAATTTTGGTCTTTTACATGCATTTGGGAGGAAGACGATGCACAATTATTTGAATATGATCATCTTTCCTTCCATTAACTATGCTTTGGTGACTAATGTTAATAATGGTAATGATGGATTATTTGGCTAATGGTTTATACTAGGATGGAATTTCACTCAATTTTGGTCTTTTACATACATTTGGGAGGAAGACGATGCACAATTGTTTGAATATGATCATCTTTCCTTCCATTAACTATGCTTTGGTGACTAATGTTAACAATGGTAATGATGGATTATTTGGCTAATGGTTTATACTAGGATGGAATTTCACTCAATTTTGGTCTTTTACATACATTTGGGAGAAAGACGATGCACAATTGTTTGAATATGATCATCTTTCCTTCCATTAACTATGCTTTGGTGACTAATGTTAATAATGGTAATGATGGATTATTGACATATTTTGAAATTTTTGAGGTGAATATTAAAATATGAATGAAGTAGGGATTCTTTCATAGATCTCTAATACTTATACTTAAGTTCATATTATTTTATTGGATAATTGTTAGAATGGGTTTCAACCTCATAATGATCGATGCATATCATTTTGTAAGGACATTTGTGAACTACTAATTAATTTTTAGGTTTATAAGACCCTTTTTTTTATGATATTGGGAAGGGGATGTACATGAATTTTGGTGAGATGATGGGTTTTTAGATGGAATATAGAACATTCTTACAAACATATGATTATTTTGACTTTGTTTATTTTAAATAAAGTTATAAAAAGGTTGAGAAAAAAATATTATTTGATTATACCAAGTTTTCTTGGATTATACCAATTTAGATCCATATTAAATTAACATCTATTGAGTGCCTAGAAGAATTAAATTTCTAAATATGAAAACCTTTTGTCTACTGAAAAACTTGAGGAAATGTTTAAGTTCCTCAAATGATTTGATCTCTCTCAGCGCTTGATAGATCTAAAGTTAATATAGATCTAAGATGATTTCATCCATAAAAAACTACATCAAAATTTTACATGATCATCATTATTGTATATGTTTTAGATGAGTTTAATCATGTGAAATTTACCAAAGATGTTTTAGAGGATCATCATCATTGTATATGTTTTATATGAATTTATTCATTTGAACTTGTTAAAGATGATATATCATTATTGTATATGTTTTAGATGAATTTAATCATTTGAAATTTACTAAAGATGATCTATAATTTGGAGAGTACTATTAAGAAGGTTAGTTCAAAAAATAAATGAGGATTAAGGTGAAAAATAATAAAGGAAAAATGGTCTATGATGAATAATATGAAGAGTAAGAAAGTAATATAATGCATATAATAAAGTACACACATATTAAGCAATAACCAATTCCAATCTAATTATTTTATCTTTACTTTTAGTCACACTAGCTAGCTCTCTCATATTTACATATAGATCATATAAGAAAGGTTTATTTTGAATACCATTCAAAAATTTAACTCAAGATATTGCAATGAAGCTCATACTCTATCTCTCTTGATTTATAATATTAATAATTGATTTCTCCAACCTCATATGTTCCCCACATTCTATTTACACTCTACTGCTTGATTTTGGTTCTCTCTCTCTCTCTCTCTCTCTCTCTCTCTC